>JAULKK010214680.1:0-15719 GCA_032355705.1 Rubia peregrina
CCCCCTCCCCCCCCCACACACATGGGCCCAGAAATTTGGTCTCCACCAACAGCTGCATTTGCTTGATCCTCAACCACATCACCATCGTAATACCATCATCGTCACTCTCGAAGAAAACCAACTCAAAGTTCGGTGGCACCTTATCTTCACTCAATTCCAGGTTAAGGCCTTGGGATTACGAGGAATGCCACATGTTGTGAATGCGCTTGCTCCAACATCTCGTGGTCTCAATCACATTCGTGCGAAGACAGTCAAAATATTTGACAAGCATTAGCTTCCATCCATCATGGGATCCTATGAAACCACAATAAAATAAAAATTACAATTTCCACCAAAGTAATTGTAAAATGAAATAAATAAAAATATTTATGCTATACTACGGGAGCTCAAAGCCTTGGAACTATATAGGGTCCCATCACAAGCCCTCTTTGCATTCTTCACTACTTGACCGGATAGTAGCATGTACTGCCACTTGTTGTCGGTGCCTAGTTATAGTTGTTTGTGCTGGAACCACCCCTTATCATAATACTCCATGCGGAGAGGCTTATCCCAGGGCTGTACTCCGGCCTTCTTCATTATAGCTGTGATTAGACCACCATACGAAAGGTCATTTTTCACCTGAATAACAGTATGGTGTACCCGAGGTTTACCTTGACCCCCTTCATCACATAATGAAAGAGAATTAGGTTCACGATAGTTGGCTCACAAGTGTGGCCGCCCATCGGCAGCACACACAGACAAATCCACTCATAAATGAGACGCTGCTCAACGGTCAACACGCTAATGTCATATCATTTAGACCCATGGTAGCCTCTACTCTAGTAAAAAAATATTTCCATCACGACAGGACATAGTGGGGTGGTGTCGGTTATGGAGGGCCAAGATTGTGCATGGTATATCTCTAGGGAACCATTGGGATCTTTGGGTCTCAATTTTTTGGGTAGGTGTATGTCCAACCTATGGCTTCATTAATTGAGTACTTGGTCACAAAAACATCTTTTCCGTTAACCATCATAATATATCCCAATTGTTCTAGATTGACCCAAATTGGCGTAAAATTGTATAATTTCATCAACATAAATGCGCTCAGTCATACACATGATATTCTCTAAACGTTGAATTTTAAATCGTGAAAGCAGATAATAAATATCTAGAGCTCCAACATTTCTACCTAATATAGCCCTAGAATTGATAACCCTTATCTTCAAGAAATTAACATACCTCTGCTCCGTATTTTCACTGAATAATTTTGGCAACAGGTTGATCTCTGAAAAGGGTAATGACACTTCTTGCTTGCCCTTGACTTACGAACCAAGGTTTTATGACTCATTGTAAATTTGTTAGGTGTGTGATAAATAAGGATGAATTTGATTCTAGGGTTTGGTAATTGGGTTTGTTGATTTGGGGAAATGTTTGGGGATTTCTAAATCTACCTATTATAACCCCATTTTAAAAAATTACCACTTCCGAGTCTGGAAGTGGTTCTTTCCTTAGTCATCTAAGGGACAACATGGTTAAGAACTCAGAAAGAGTTTCCCTACTATTTCGGAACTCGGAAATAACTTCAGAAGAGAAAAATAAAAGTTTAAACGGGGTTTAACAAAGGGCCTTTAATACCCATTTAAAACCCCGCAAATTTCCCCCCATTTTTCACCACCAAAACCCTTCCAAACCTTCTACTAAATTCCCTCTCATCTCCACTCTAACTGATGAACCCTTGATTTGAGGTATGTGTTAATCATTTATTTCATCTTTTTCTCTATTCCTTTTTCAATTTCTAAACTCATTTTGTGGATTTCTCATAAGATTTTCTCTTCTTCAGTGAACACGGTATGCATAAGGATTTCATCTCATTTTTATGAAGAAAAGGTTAGTATTCTATTAGTTTGTGAGTTAGGGTCAGGGTCAGGGTTTGGAAACAAAATTTTGGAAAAAGAAAGGGAAAACATATATAGTTTACCAACAAGGGTTTGTGATTGTTTTGAGATCTTTCTAGTGTGGGCTTTTTTTATCCTTTCCAATTGCGTATTATATTAGGTTTTTTATTTCTCCATGGTGGTTGATGAGGAAATGTTGGATTAAATAGAAATCCTAGGTTTAGTTCTTGGAATTTTATTTAACATGGGTAAATGGTTGATTAAATTGAAGGTTAATTTCTAGTGTTTTTAAAATAGGATTATTTCTTAAATAATATTCATTACATTTGAAGCGAATATACTTTAAGAAAATTTTATGAATGAAATATTCGGTATAATATTAGTTTGATTTTTTACATAGCGTGAAAAATGTCAAAGAAAAGGACTCGTGATGATGTTTCACAATCACAAAATGAAATAACCCAACATTGGACCAAGGTTTGGATGAGGATGAAAGATCCAAATATGTAGGAATAAAACAAACTCATTATAGAACTTTAGAACGTCAAATGCCTAGGAAGGAGTTAACACCATTACTATTCAACCACTAAAGCAAGTGTTTCTTCCCAACAAGCTAAATGGTCGATTTGGGTTGGAAAGGTTGGTAGGACGAGGGTTGACATCCGCTACCAAAGTTGGCATAATGTCTCAAAATACTACTAGGACAATTTATGAATAGAGTGCAAGGTAGCGTTAGTGACGTGTTATTCCTCTTATTTATATTTAACTTAATATTTAATTTTATTTCCCATGATTGAATCTACGTTATTGAATAACCTCATAGAGGCCATTTGGTATAGAAGCACCAGACATGGGTTAATTTCGGAATAAGGCTATGTTAATGATGTCCAAAGTTGGCGTGAACATAAATACACTTTGTCAAGGGACTACATTTTTAGTGATAAGGGAGGTGATTGTTTGTTCCTCATGTATACTCACATTGAACCTGAGATTTGGGAGATCCACAAGAATAAGACCTTGCAAAATAGCCTTAACGTTAGTAGAAATTAATTTGTATTTTTTAGAGTGTTGGGTTTTCAATCTGTAGCCATGACATGACACTCTAAATGTCTTAACTTAGGTTAATAGGGAATAAAAACAATTCATTTCCACGGAGAATAAAAATACCTCAGCGATTGAGTCGTGGGAGGTATAGCTTGGTGGTAATCGAGCTAGTGAAACAACGTCTCGAAAGAAATGTGCAGATTGCAATCGAGGGCGGGATGACCAAAGAAGAGGCTAGGGCTTCAGTTCAACCGGTGATATGGATGAAATTGAGAGGTGTCATCTTTTCTTGAAAAGGCGTCGAAACAAACATGATGTTTACCTCAAGAATGAAGAAAAAGAAATTGCGGAACGAGTCGTAAGTAATGCCTGGGGCATAATATTACATACTAACTTTGTTTTTGGTTAATCACATTCTAATTAACACACTCATTTCTTTTTAAATGTCTAGGAAAAGTTGAAAAATGATCAAGAGCAAGGAAAATCATTGCAACGGATAAGTACGACATCCTTTGTGAAGCAATGGAGAAACCCAACCACCTAGGCAGTGTTAAGGGTGCAGTGCGTTCTTGACCCAACAAGAGGCGTTTGGCATTGTACGATCATATGATCATGTGGAACCCTAAAAGATAGAAACATCGTAAAAACAAGTGCTACTCCAAGACAAATGGATTAAGCAACAATAAATTCTAATTCGGAAGTTTGTCCAACACACTAGGCTAGTTCTTCCAGACAATTTAGAGGATTTGATGCCTGAATGGACACCACCGTCAAGGGGATCACGCCATTCTCCCGGAGATGTTGAGGTCAATCGAGAGGTAATTGTTCAAACTCCAAGAATCAAAAGGCAATTGTTCAAATCCGACAACCTAAAAATGCCATCCTTGCAAGTGAGAAAAATTTACATATTTTATTCATTTTCAAGACTAAATATGGATATTAGTTTATTATTTAACATATATTTTTGTGCGAATTTAGAAGTCGTATTTGTGTGAGCTATATATTTATCAAGACATAGATGGTAGACCACTCCTTATAGCCGATGGAGTATTGCATGAGTTAATGAAACATTATCACTCTATATATATTTGGGATGGTATTTCTAGGGTTTCGTTGGAAAATCCATTGGTGTGGGTTCCCCTTTGCCAGTCCAGGACGGAGAATACAAGAAAGTTGGGCCTACACGGGGAATGTCCCTTTTTTGGCCACAAGGACTTATATACAAAAATCCTGTTAAGAATCGACACTTGAAGGAAAGAAGGTCTTAATCTTTTAAAGTGGAAAAAACAACACCAAAATTGGTCAAAGCAACACTCAAGGCGGGCCTAACTACACCAAATAAGCTTAGAACCCCAGTCGGTAGGGCACACGTCATTTGAAACTCACCTCACTTTTTACAGGTGTTATACACTGGCTTCAACCGTTTGATTGAAACTTCACATATGCATTCTTAGGAAATGAATACGTATTTGGATGTAAATGTGAAATCATTGCGTTGTGGAATGATTTTAAAGACATATGGAGATGTGACCAACTTAATAAAACAATAATGTCGATCTACACCTTGCAAGTAAGTTTTATAATATTATTTGAAATTAAATATTTACTAATTCATAAAATTAATGACAAAATTTAAATTCTAAAAGTACATGCTTTTTACCAATAATTAAGGGAAGGGATGGATTGGAAACATGTGCCCCAGTGAAGATTCAAGAAATACATAAGAGGATAGACTACATTCACAAATCCTAGGATGGAAGGATAAGAAGCTTTGAAGTGGCACATACATCGAGATGTTACGCTTACAATGTTCAATTCATTTTCCTACATAATTTACATACATCATTTACTTATAATGTAACTAATATGGAAGAAATATCTATATATACTGCTAAGGTTGAAGTGATATAAAATTGAAAAGTGCCAAAAAAATCATAGAGATTCAGAGTTTCCTAGGATTGGAAGGATACTATCGGCTCTTTGTTAGATATTTCCCTAAATTAGCATCTCCTTTATTTTGTCTAACCACGAAGGGGGTGAAATCTGAATGGAATGAGAATACTGAAGATAGTTTCCATGAATTAAAGAAGAGATTGACGATTGCCCCAATTTAGATTTACCAAAAGGAAAGAAGAATTTGTGCTCTGCACAGATGCTTCAGGAGATGGTTTAGGGTGTGTGTTGATGCAAAAAGTCCATGTAATAGCCTATGCCTCCGAAAAATTTAAACCTTCTAAAAGAAATTACCCAACACGTGATCTTGAACTTGCAGCAGTGGTGTTTGCCTTAAAAATGGTGACACTATCTTTATGGGATCACATTTGAGGTAATGACAGACCACAAGAATCTGAAATATTTATTTTCCCAAAAAGACCTAAACATGCACCAACGTCGATGAATGGAGTTCTTAACAGATTATAATTTTATGTTTAACTATCATCCTGGAAAGGCAAATGTAGTGGCTGATGCTTTAAGTTGAAAGGTGAATTTGGCACATATCATGGTAAAGGAGACCGATATGTTGTTTCCAGTAGAGGACTGGATCTGTGAGGTTAAGTCTGAGTGGGTAATATTTGTGAACCTAAGGGTACAAGCTATTCTACACGCGGAAGTAAAAATGACTAAAAGATCTAATGGGTCTTCGGTAAAAAGGAGAAAACTTGCCCTCGGGGGAAAGTTGCCGAGTTTTGAAGTTGATGGCGATGGAATCCTAAAATTTATGGGTACGCTTTATATACCTCAAGATTCAGAGATTAAGCGAAGAATCCTTGAAGAATCCCACAAGTCTTGATATAGAGTACATCTTGGGGGAACGAAGATATGAAAAGAGATATTGCAGAATTTGTGGCCTAGTGTTTAGTTTGCCAACAAATCAAAGCTGAGCATAAAAAACTATTGGGATTATTACAACCGTTAAAAATCCTATCGTGAAAGTGGGATCACATTACCATATATTTTATAATAGGGTTGCCGTGAATGCCAAAAGCACATGATGCAGTTTGGGTGGTAGTCGATCGACTGACCAAATTTGCACATTTTTGGCAAATAAACGTGAAGTTTCTTTTAGAAAATTGAAAATGACCTATATCAAGAAGTAGCGAGACTACATGGGTTGCCTGTTAGTATTGTGTCAGATAGGGACCCAAGGTTCACATCCTAATTTTGGCAACAACTGCAAAAGGAATTGGGAACCAAGTTGAACTTTAGTATGACGGAACACCCGCAGTTAGATAGGAATTCAAGCATTGGAGGACATGCTTCAAAGTTGTGTCATGGATTTTGGCATAAATTAGGACAGTCATTTACCTCTGGTAAAATTTTCTATAACAATAGCTATCAGTTATCCATTGGTATGGCTTGATGTGAGGTGTTATATGAATGGAAATGTTGTACTCCACTTTTTTGGGACGAAGCAGGTGAAAACAAATTCTCCACGTTTCTAGTGTACCCTGGATTAAAGAAGCCATAGATAAGGTCAGAATGATAAGGAAACGACTTCATACTGGTCAAAGTTGACAAAAGAGTTATGCCGACAATCGAAGAAATTTTTTGGAGTTTAACGTCGAAGACCAAGTATTTCTAAAGGTAACTCCACAGAAAGGTCTAGTGAAGCATGGTAAAAAGGATACATTAAGCTCCCGACATACTGGCTAATTCAAAATCATACAACGAAAAAGACCAGTCGCCTATCGACTTAACTTGCCACACCAACTAGGAAACCTTCACGATGTCTTTCATGTATCTCTTCTTAAGAAATACCACCCGATCAGAGAGTCTGGTGAGGCATGATGATTTAGTAATGAATGAGAAATTGATGTATGAGGAGATTCCAATAAGGATTTTGGATTGTAAGACCAAAATATTGCGTACCAAGGAAATCCCCTGCATTTGGTAGTGTGGAGAAATTAGAAAAATGAAGAAGCGACGTGGGAGTTAGAATCTGACAATATGGGTAGATACCTAATCCGCCCAATCTTTGTGCATCGTTAAACATACGAAATAAGGTTGTCTATGTTTTAAGGGTCAAAGATAAAATTTATTAAGTTGCTCTCGTTCCTACTACTATACTACCAATAATGGTAGATAGTGGTAAGTACCGGGGTCATCCACGGAGATTTTAGGAATCTAGAAACTAGCTACACACAACCATGGTTGGATCATCAATCCCACCATGTGTGAGGAATAACGAGTGTTGGTAAAATAACCATTGGGATAATTTTCAACAATTAACTACAAGCATGCAATCAACGATGATAAAAGCTATATAAACTAGCACTTGGGGATATTTGTGTAACATGATTGATAAATGGCTCTTATCCTCGATTCATTCACATATAAGAATATAAATCTATCTTATGCCTATGTCTAATAGTGTGGAGATATCTAGATATTTCCCTTGTCTGTCACACGAGGTATTACCACCAATACATGTTTATCTCACTGTTTCAATAATTAGGGATGTACTCTAATCCAGTGACTTCGTAGACCATCCCCGTCATCTTACTCTCAATGCTAATGAGCCCCCTCTTAGAGAAACAAATTCCCCCCTAAAATTGCAATGACTCGCGTAGGTCGCAGCTGTTAGATATGAAAGTAAGGGCATTACATCCCGGACACTTTACTATGGATCTCAATCCCTAGGCCTAGAGAGGCAAAGGAATTAATACCTTGTGATAACTCTAAAGTTGGCACAACCTTGTGATTTCTCCAAGTTGGCACAACCCTAGTTGCTACAAACAATCATGCTCAATCTATCGAGGTAAGCCAAGGGTTTCCCCTCGTTGGGATTTACCGAATCGACCGTCCAACATGCAATTCCTCTGCCATGACTATCTAATTAATATTATAGATTAACACATGCAAAGTTATTCTCATCGAGATAACATGAATGTACTCATCTCACCAGTGTTCTTGAACCTACTCCATAATTCTAGCACTCCCAAGATAGCAATGAAATCCAACACAATATTACACTACCATACATGTATGGATGCATCATAATAATTGCATAGCATAAATCTTCAAAGAAGGTAAAGCATAAATCTTCAAAGAAGGTAAAGCACAAATCAAACACAAATATTCATAGGAATAAATATAGGAAAATCTAAATCTCAAAAGCCATAAATTAATTCATGAATACAAATACTACCCCAAGTTTAATTAACTAATCCTAAGAAATATATCAATAGAAAATATTGAGTTAAATGCCATAGATCTAGAAAAATAAGGTAAAGAAAAGAAAAGAAAGAGAAGGGAAAGAGAATTAAGAGAGAAGAACTCTAGAGAGAGAGATCTCTCCTCTTCTTTCAACCCAGAGAGAAATAAAATCTACATTATGCCTACTTAGTTTACCCTAGAATACTAAAGGCTCCTTTATGTAGAAGTATGGAATTGGGGCAAAAAATAGGCCCAAAATAGGCTAAAAACCCTTAGCCGCCGCAAATGGTGTGGGGATGCAAAATGGCACGGGTCGTGCCAACCGGTTAGCCTCGTGCTAGCACGGGCCGTGTGTCCTGGTGCGGTCCATACTGACACAGTTTAGCCTCGTGCTAGCACAGGGCATGTATCTTTCTGCGGGCCGTGCCAACCAATTAGCCTTGTGCTGCATGAGCTGTGTGTCTTGGTGTGGGTTGTACCAATAGGTTAGCCTCGTGCTGGCACATGCTGTGTGTCTTGGTGCGGGTCATCATCTAGAACCTCATTTTTCTCAGTACCTTGGCACGGATTGTGTTATTCTTCACACCCTGCGGGCTGGTCTTGGCATTGATCACTTGAAACGGCGCGGACCATGTGAAATAGAATGGTCTGCCCCATACTTAGCCTCAAAATGGACAAGGGCGTCTTGGGACATATTGTACCAAATGGTTTATGCCAAGGGGTTATGGAATGGTCCAAATAACTCCTGCCGACCAAAATGGCTCATAAGCAGTGAAACGGTCTGTGTTGGGGGGTCTCTGGCACGTTCTATGTTACATGGAACGGGTCGTGCTGATGGTTTTCTATAAAAGATAATGAAAAGTACTCATGAGAAACCTACTAATGATATCACAAAGGAATATCTAGGCTCTAGTGAATACAAAGTGTCCATTAGCTTCAATTAAGTCTACAAAATTCGGGATTTAGACAAGAAAACCAATAATGGTCATCTAAATCCTTTGTCGTGTAAACCTAACTAAAACTAGCAATCAACCAAACAAAATATGATAATAAATGTGTTAAATTTATTGGTTAACGCATGCTATATGGTGCACATCAATTCCCCCACACTTGAACCTTTACTCATCCTCTAGTAAAAGAAAATATCTGAGAGAAATGTAGCATGCAACGATAAGTTAGCCAATGGATTCAACTTATTCCCAAGCTACCCTAGTATCTCTGAGTCACTTTGAATTTTAACTTTAGAAATCTTGTGTTCAATACATAGTTGGAGTCCGTATAAAAGTGCAGCAACTTCAGCTTGTATTGAGGAATAGGAAGGCAAGACTTTCATAGCTGCAACTATTGTGATGCCTTTGTTATCCTGTATTAAACATCCAACATTGGCCCTCCCATTAGAAGGTGATGAACCATCCGTGTTGAGTTTGAAATAATATGGCCTTGTCCATGAGATCTTTTTCCTTGGTTGTTTAACATTAGATCTGCAAAACAAGTGTCTAGGGCCACAAGCAGAGGACAAATCCCAAAGAAAAGGCAGTTTCATACTCAATAGGATATCATTAATTTACAACATTACATTTATAAGTATATAGTCACTAGAAGGCCTGATATCTTCAAACAAATTTTTTTCTACCTTTCCAAATGAACCAGGTGACTATATTAGGTACTATCCTGATTGTAGTACTGAACTCTTTATGTTTTGAGGTCAAGTTCCAATACTGAAAGAACCTATCCCATGGGAACTCTTTCTGAATTATGTTTAAGAGTAGAACCTTATCTATTATGTCCCATATTTGCTTAATAGCCTTGCAAGAGTGCATCTTTCATTGTCTTATCAAAACATGTTCTCAATTAAAAGATCAATTAATTAATCCATTTATTTCAACTTAAATATATTGTTAAAAGATAAAGATAATCTCTACTTAACTTTTTTACTGAACACCTTTTAAATAAATATACATATAGAATAATAAGAAAATGCAATTAAGGAAGAGATATTAAAATAAAGTAACAAATAAAATTGTTACATAAACATGCAATTGGCACTAATAAGTTTACTACATTAACAGAACTGAGCTTGGCCAAGGAACATGAACCAATTCCCATGGATTTTCACCTAAACTTATAAGGTGAGTGTTTTTCGCTTGCATAAATTGAATCTAACAGGATATTTTCATGCTATGTACGATTATTTTGTTTTTATATGCTATTTGAGTAAATTATGTCATGCATGATATGTCACATAGTATTTTATCCATTTTGAATTATGCATTGTGAAAAAAAGGATGATGTGTACTTTATCGCATCAAACTCAACTTGATTGATATATGTGTATGACCGGCTTGTACTTTATCTTGTCGTGTCTATTTAATTATTGCTCTTTGCTAATTGAATAAACGTGTACATGATAAATTCAGGGTCCCCGGCGTGATTTTAGTTCGGTATGCTAGCATTACAACTTGTTTTCTGAAATGAGATCGTAAGCGAACATGAGTTTTTGGACGTGGCTAACGAAAATATGATTTTATTGAAATTGATTTGAAACACATGGCCTTCATGCAATTTTTAAAAATATGTTTGGTCTATGCTTTGTTTGATAGTCACAGTACTCATATAGGAGCGTGATTGTGACATGGTGTAACCGCGCGTATCATGTTAGTAGGTGTTAGGACATATGGGGTTATTTTATTTACATGATCATTAAATTCAACCTAGTAGTTAATTGCAATGAACCTCACTAAGCAAAGAAGCTCACCCTAATTTAAATACAACCAAAATATGTATCGATCGAGAACGTGTGAACAGTGGTAACGAGTGGGAAGCCTTTACTTCTTTTGAGCTAGGATTTTGAATAAATTTGAAGTACAAACTAAACTTAAGGTTTACCAAGCTAAAAATATAAACTTAACATATGGTAAATTAATGTTGTAATAGTAAGTTAGGACTCAAATTTAAATTCTACTTAGTGTCTCCACATACTTATTTTGCCCATTCTAAAATTAACCCACCAAGTACTTGCTAAAAAGCAAGTTGGTTGCAACGAGGTGTTACACTGCTAGGCTTGTTGCCTTGGGAGTGTCCGGTTAGGATATGCTGGATCACGAGTCTCGACTATGTGAGTGTATGTACATAGGCCGTAAGCACCGAATCCACACGAGTGTATACCTTATTTCGACTGGGTCATTAACCCTGATATATAAAGCATGATATTCCGTAGCAACTAGGTTTGTAGTGTAGCGACCATTATCATTTCAACCCTAGAGTCATCATGAGATGCCGATTCATTTACCTCTATAAGCCTAGGGAGGAGCGTTCATAGTGGAGGTTCGGGATGTAATTCTTTAGGGGAAAGAGGAGCGTGTAACAGTTGGACTTTTTGATGTGCTTTCCTAATTATGAAAGTAGTGTTGATAGAGTAGACGTGGGCAACTTTGTGTGACAGGCATTGGGAAGTGTTGACTATCAACCAAACTATGTGACATAGAAATTGGGATATGTTTATACTCCTTGTTATGCAAATATCCATAAGTCTTAGCTTAATATAGTTTAATCTCTTGTTTTGTATGTTCATTTATAGACAACCCCACCCCCAAACCATGTTTGGGACACTAGCTATTTCTAACACACAATCGGAGTGACGCCCGATCGTGAGTCTTGTGTAGTTAACTTTTAAATCTTATCATCTCTGTGGATAACCCCGGACTTGCCACTAGCTACTCTTGGGTAGTTGGTAGTGAGTACGGGAGCAACATATAAATTTATATCTTTGCATCCTAGAGCTCCACGGGTTAATTTATCTCCCGTTAAAATGATGGTTTATTAGCGACCCCGTGGAGTGCGGATCAGAGGTCATCACCTCACCTCTTAAATGTTCAATTCATAACTACAATTAAGTACATAGTGATAAAGAGAATCATCCACAAAGAAGAGGGATTCCTAAGTGTTCATGCATATAGGATTAGATATAAACTTATATACACATATAAATATATAGATAGGGGGTGGGTTGGTATGTTCACTAAGTTATGAAATTAAAGAATAAAGAAACTAGGCAACTAGCATATAAAAGATGGTATGCTAATCATGCAAATATATTTTGAAGATAGAATTAAATCCAAAGTTATGATACCGTGAGCGCAATTGATTTCCACTTCCAAGACTCTCATCTATTATTGAATCCACAACCTATTTAACTTTCTTGACTACTTATTGTAGAGGTAAACTTCTCATTCTTCTTAAGTGTAGTTTACAAGAGTGAATTCAACATCTCTTTGTAAGCCACACTAATGACTGCTTTAGATGATTAATGCCTAAAGACATACCATTAGTGACATCATGCATGATGAATCAACAAGGTTGATAACATTTATAAACATTCAACCAAATGTATAATCATTTAACCAATTCATGAATTTACTAGGGCTAATCACGAAAGTTCAACATTCAAGATTCTCCCTTACTTGCTACCTTAGGATAAACGTGACAAGGAGTTCAATATTATCACATTCATCCAACAATTATGACATCATCAATCTTATTAGAAGTCCTAACTTCATGTTCTGGACCACATGTCAAAAGAGAAGAAATTGATCACTCTCACCAACTCCTGACATGTTATCGTACAAACATTTCATATTCACACACTTCTAGTCACATAAATTAAGCCAACAACCACATTCAAAGCTCAATGAATGCACAGTAGTCAAGAACATTAAATAGGCAAAATAGAATTCTCAAGACACAGACTTGGAAGCTTTAATCAATTTCTCTCAAGAATAAGTTTAGCCAACACTAATCATTCTACAAATAACAAGAAAATTCATGAAAAATAAAGATGGAAAAGATGAAAAGAAAATGGCAAACTAGGGTTCTTCAAAGGGGAAATTCGACTAAGGAAGAGGATAAAGAATGAATGGTACATCCAAATGGAGGAGAAAATAAAGCACATGTGTTGGTGGGCCGTTTGCCACAGACCGTGGAAGCCACTTGCCATGGACCATGGAATATACCACGGTCCGTGGAGACCTCTCAGCACAGCTTCTACAACTTTGGATAAAAAGTGGCCTTCTCTAAGAGATCTTGTCGTTTCTTCAACATCGAACTCTTCACACCAACCTCGATCATAGGAGGTCTTCAAAATGATCTTCATAAATTAAATAATTAGGACATAAAAACATGTGATATAATCCTAACCCTCTAACTAGTAAAATTTCAATTCACTTTCAATTAAAAATCTAATCTATTGCTAAAGTAGACTTCAAATGTGCTAAAAATAAGATATAAATTGAGTATAACAAGTACATGTAGTTTGTGGAACTTTATTTTTCCGGGATTTGAGTCCAAAAGCTAATTTTGACATTACGGTCCGATATCAATTCCAACCTCGGATACATGTTCAAGTATATGTTAAACCCATACTAATGAAAAAATGAAATATTTTAGGTTGCCATCCGATTTATGCTTTGATGTCGTTGCACATTTTATTAAAAGAAAAAGAAAATTAGTACTTACGTACCTTCCGAAAGTACGATGTTAGGTCATAAAGTAAAACAATTGTTTCATAACTTATGAAAATGCCGCTTTTACTGAGACTAAGCCTGTAGGGAAACAAATTTAAAGTTTCAAAGGGATATTACCGGTGGGAAGTTTTAAGTTCAAACTTAAGAGAACTGGTGGAGAAGAAACTGTTTATAGATTGTAAAACTAATGAGGCTAATGAACTATCCATTTAGAACAAACACATCTTTAAAATAAATAAATTAATGGTAATAAAGTAGACTCACAGCCGCCAAATTTTGTTCTCCCCCTTTCCTTGCTTCTTTTTTAAAGTATAATATAATTTATTAGACTAAATATTAGAGTTACAGCAGTTTATAGTACAATTAAATGAGTTTGCAGCTAAATGCTCTGTTCGTAGTGCTGTTCTGGGTACTTTCATTACCCAGACCTGGTTAAAATTTTCCCAAAGTTCCCTGATTTATCTGATTAACACCGCAACCTCTAACGACGGTTGCGTTGATTCAGTAAAATTGTGAGAGTTACCGAGTCTATCCAAATCTGGATGTCATTGTATCCTTCCGCCTCTGCTTGAGTGAGTCCTTTGAGGTAGGCTTGAGCTTCAGCAGCCAGCGGTGAAGGGCAGGATAAGTGATGAGACGTCAAATGCATTATTATTTTTAAGTATTTAACACCTATTTTGTTACATTTTTGTTGAAAATTTGCAAGATTTAGGTGAGTTTATATCATAAGATTTTTAGACAACCATGTCTGATTTTCGTATCTAAATCGTTCATTTTGTAGCCTATTTTGAGTCTAATGGATTTTTTTTCCTTACGAGAATTTAGATTCCTTTTTGTGAGCTTAATTCGTGGATTGATCCGTAAGCACTTCGGAGTATTTAGTGAAGGCCATCCGAAATAATGGTAGAAGATTGAAGACCACGAGTGAAAATGTAGTAGAAGATAAGAGGGTCAAAGAATGAAGACAAAGAAGCGGTGTAATTGTGATCCGGAAGTTTGAATCGAGTCATGGTAATGATCCGAGAAGAACCAGCCTCAAGGGTGGTATCATTGTATATGTCTTCTCGAACGCTATAAAATTGACTACAAAAAATTCTGAAATGGATCAACGGTTCACCCGTGGGAAGCAAAACAAGAAACCACCAACTGCAGCTCGCCCGTGCGGATCATTATCCACTCGGGCAGATGAGCGATCTAGAATTTAAAAAAATGGACTGAACCCTCCACCGCCCGAGTGATGCCATTTTCGCGCTGGCGGCGCCATTTTCGCTCGGGCGAAGCCTGTTGCACTTTTTCTTTTTGTCTTTCTTTTCCTATCTTTTTTTAAAAAAAAATTGAACCACCTGTCGGTGGGGTGTTTATTAGGCTCCCCAAACCTGAATCCCAAAAACCATTAATCGGTGCATTACAGAGTTTCTGTATAAACCAGACGTTACAGCCGCGCTTCCAAGGAAAAAGCGACTCACCTAACTTTATAGTCATTGATTATGTTTCTACCTTGAGGATCTCCACCCCCGTGTTAATCCAAGGGTAGTCAGATAATCAATAGAATATACAAGAAGTATTCTATATCCATAGAGATAACAAGAGATGGCATGAAATAGCATGCAATATCCACCAATCCTATCCACTATATCCTAAGATGAACAATGCGAAGTCTACCTCCAACAATTGCTGCTTTTACCTCTCCATTTAGTTCATTCCAGTTCCAATCCTTGCTTCCTATGATTCCTAAAACGGTTGCCATCTTTGCAAGAGCATGAGCAGGCTTGTTCAGCTCTCTAAAAACATGAACAACTGATATATTATGCTGCTGGACCAGTTTCTGCATCCTCCATAGCTTATTTGCCCGTTTCCATGGCCAAGAAGCTCCTTGATTAATGAGTTTACAAACCTGCAGGCAGTCAATTTGTAGAGCCAGAGGTAAGAAGTTATGTAGAATACATATCTCTATGCCAGCAATAGCCGCCAAAAGTTCAGCTTCCATAGCATCTGCTACTATTGCCATTTTTGTGCTCCAGTATAAACTTCATTTCCTTCAGAATCCCTAACTATAAACCCGGCCATTGATGAACAGAGAGGTTTATATGTAGCATCAGTATTCACACTGTATCCCACATCC
>JAULKK010214784.1:0-15718 GCA_032355705.1 Rubia peregrina
TTAATTACCATACCTTCTACATTTTTATCATTGATCAAAACTTGTATATTTTCATGATGTATGATGATTGTGTTTCATGTTATGTAGCTTAAATTGTATTTGTTTCCAAGATGATGCCATGTTTGTAAGAAATGATAATAAAAAAATGCTTAGATTAGGGCCAGTTGTGTACACTAATTAGTCATTCGTATGAACACAATATGAATGTACAATGTCGGTATCTTATAGTCGGCCGTTGCGATAAACAACCGAATTAAGACCGACGTCGTACAGGTCAATAAAAGCATGAAATATATTGAATGACCGACGTCACACGTAGGTCGACCTTGGCGACATGCATCACTATAGTTTACGACTTCACTTTTACCAATATCCATTTTTCCAAGTTGATATTCACGTCGTGTAAGTATGACTATATTATGTGTTTTTCATTTAAGGATTATCCAATTCTAACATAAATTTTCTCTCCTGTGAATTGGGTGTAATAGGACAACAGCAGTTATTGATGGACTGTAGATGCATGACTTGTCATTTCACTAGTCTCCCAGACAGTGTCAATGCCTGACAGTGTCAATGCCTTACAGTATAGACAATATGGTGGTTCAATACATTTAATGTTTAAATTTAATATCAACCTTCTGTATTATTATAAATTGTAACAAGTATTTATAATATATGTTATAGTTATGCGAAATTTAACATGGTATTGTTAATTTTCCCATATGCATTAAATAATAGTTGAATGTTGTATGATGTTTAACCAATTCTAGAGCAATCCAATGCTAAATAACATGTAATGGCCATCGACGAACAATTGTCTGTTTCATCAAATATTTATTATTATGATATTGTAGCAAAAACATTTTCTTCACAATTATTCTGTGACGTTGCACACACCTGTGATCATCCGACGTATAAGCAACATCGCATATAGAACCGGCATGTAATTTTTTTTGGCGACATCGAATGTTCAAAATGATGTTGTATTAATCACATTTCCACGCCATCATTCACATGGCATGGGTGCTTCGCACGACGCCACGTGAATTTCCTCTCACATCGTGTGTCTTGTTTCTATGGCCGGTGTTGTTCCTCAAATAGGCCAACGTTGTGTTAAACGATGTCGCAGATCTATTATCCTAATGTTGAGTTTAATGCGATGTGCGGCGTCACACTAATTTCCTACTGGCATCGGTCGGAAAACCAAGGTAAAAGATATTTTTTACCTCGGTTATGAATCAAGGTAAAAATACACTTTTTACTAGAGCTACATTTATCTTGGTTTTTCATGGCTGAAAACTGAGATAAAGACCAATGTAGAACCGAGGTAATAGGTGGTGTCTCTTTTAGTGAATCTACCTATACATGGACCGACGACTTAACAAAACAGTAAAGGTTTAAATTTTAGATCTCAGTTGAAGGAAAATTGCTTTGACAATTTCCAAGTAATTCACGTTAATTCCTCTCTAATTTCTTATAAACTCTTATATTTTAAGATTCTACTTCTCCATGTATACAATTTTACTCAAACTACTGATCTTTTGTTGGTAACTGATGTGGCAATCCGATCAAGCAAAATGATCGCCGTTCACCGTAAGGTATCTCCTCATCAATACAGATCCCAAAGGTAACTCCGAGGAAAACATTTTGATGATCAAGTCAGTATTTTTCTAAGAGAACTAGCATTTCTCTATTTGGTCTCACTTCCCTGCTTCATTGCTCATCTCCCTGTATTTATAGATGTCTGCGATTGTGGTTCTGTATTGTCAGCGTCTGAGATCGTGGGTTGCATCACGATTCCTATAATCCTAGTTTGTGGTTAAACCTCCAAACGTGGTCCTACATTTATCGTTTTGTGGTCGAGTCTTTCAGACAAGGCTCCACCTTTATCATTTTTTGCTATTGTGGTAATGTGAACAATGGGCTTCACGGTCTAGTGTTGGGTTGGGCCTAAAGGCCAGCAACCTCCTGATTATGGGGTAGGTATGCACCATAAGCACCCCCTAGCCATGAAAACTAGTAAATATCAAGCGATGACTTTTTATTTTTGTATTATATTTGCAAACTGTTGTTTCGCGAACTCTTGAAGTTGCAATAACATGTTCGCCTTCAATATAACTAATATTGTCTTCGCGAAATATTGCTTGCTTCTTGGCTACCAATACGATGCTTCTTGTTTCTTCCATTTTGAAGTTTGAATTTCAAAGTCAAAATTTTCTCCTTATCCGCTATACTTGTAACTAAATTAACCATTTTATATTTTGCCTCATCGAACCAATATTTCCTTCTCCTTATTCACTGTATTGTTCTGAAATTCTCTCCTACCGTTGTGTGTTCTCATTAATAATGCTTCGATTTTTATGATTCAATTCTGTCAGTATTCAGTGTATCGTGTATACCTATATTCTGTCGGCTTCTCGTATTCCTAAAAAGGTAAGCTACTTTTTGACAGACATCAATCATTACTTTTCTTTTCTGATTTAACTTCTCTTACCTTTTTAGTTTCTTAAATTAAATTTCCTAACCAATTTGTATTCATCATCATCTTCTTCTCTCTTTAAAAGTTCCAGTTCCTCATCGCTCCTCATCAACCCGTAAGTTTTCTTTTTCCCGATCTTCTCTCCATAGGGCGATACTTATACTTGTGGGTTTGTGCATCGTCTCTGTTACAGTAGCTTTGTTTTTTTAACATTAGTGAAGGGATTCTCCAATTGGCTTTATTTTTCTCTGATTTTCTCCAGCGTTTGCTTCGTGTTTCTTCCTCAATTTCTTATCGGAATATTCCTTTTTTGGTATTCTGTAACTTATGATTGATAGTTTTCCTCTGGATCTTAGGGGTTCTCACTGATTCAATGTCTGCCTTAATATTGACTAATCTTGAGTAAAAGATGTTCCCGTACACAATGATGATTCCGGGAAGGATTTCGACCATCCTACCGGTTCTTCTGTCGTTAGTAGTATTCTTTCTAATTACTACTTAGAAAATCTTAAGGATAATTATCCTTTTTTTTAATCTTCGTATGAACTTAGGGCACCTGAGGCTTCTGAAAGTGTTCGCACCCTCCCTCTAGCTTTATCACTAGTTATTTAGATTATCTTAAGTTTCGGCTAGTTTTTCCCTTACCTCAGCATGTCCTAGACTTACTCTCCCATTATCGGGTCACGTTATCTCAGCTTCATCCTAAAGTTGTTTCAATTTTTGTTGTCTTCTACCATGTGTGCAAAGTAGCTCAAGTTCCTTTTTCAATTAACCTATTTTCTAGCCTTTATCAGTTTTGCAAGGTGAAAAACTAGTCTAATGAATTCACCCTCTGCCCAGTCATTCTAACAATTGAGTTCGTTATTGGATTCCTTAATAACTGTGGATGTGGCGTAAAAAAAATCATTCTAAAACCTGGTAATGAGAATCAACAACCTTTTCCCTCTTGGAACTCTAACGTTCCTAAATCAAAACTTCCTAAGGTTGGGGCTCGCCTTAATGCTGAGTCCGAGGTTGTATTGAAACTCAGCAAATATTCGATGTTTTTTTTTTGCAATGCTGATAATGTGAGCGAAGGTGTTTGCTTATCACTATTTTGTTGTTTTCTTCTTCTTGTCCTATTTATTTATCTCCTACTGTTCTTTTTGTCGCTTTGTCCTCGTTTGACTTTGTTGGTCAAATTGCAGATATGGATTTGACTAAGCATCCCGTTGATAAAAAAAATTCTCCGATGATGAAGATGAACAGCCTGAAGATATGGCTGTTGAAACCCATGAAAACATTTCAACTATTGTCTCTTCAGAAAAAGTGACTAAAGTTGACTCCCAGCTACAAACTTCTGAGGCTACTGTTAAAGAATGTATGGAGATCGCTACCCGCAATACCCATGACTTTTCTCGTAGAAGAAAGAACAGGGACAGAACAAGTGGGACCTCCAACACTTCAGAGCCTCCTCAGAAAAGAGGGTGCATCATCCATTCCCACTGTAAGCATCCATCACAAAACCGTAATTTGATGGTGGAAGGAACTATTCCTACCACCCTTTCCAAACTACCTCTCCATGAGACAATGCCTATGGTATGTCTTTTAAGGACTTATGTTTGTTTTAATTTTTTATTTCTTCATTATGATATCTAACCAACATGCTTATTTGCATACCTTTGAAAATCAGGTTGGTGAGAGTTTACAGCTCGTCAGGCAACTAGTTGCTGAGTTTGCTGAAGGGGACAGTTCACTCTTGGAAAAATGGAAGGGGGATGAAGCGAAGTGCACCAGTTTGAGTGCCTATATTGGGGATGCCTAAAAGAATGCGTAGGTAGTTGAGGAGAGTGATTTGGCTGTTGATAAGGATGCCAGTCGGTTGCGTCCCGAGTTGGATGAGATGCAGACTAGCGGTCCTACTTCGCCTGGGTACCCCCAGGTCCCTGTGAAGATGAAGTCATTTTATGATTTATTTGAAGAGATCTCTACTACCTCTCTCAACGTTGGACACATCGAGGTTTTGGCTGAGCTGCGAAGATTGAACCCTACTGTGAAGTCCTAGAACTTGCCTAAACTGCCTAAGTCCAAAAAGGTGTTGAATCAAAAGAATGATGTTCTTAACAAGGGGTTCATGCGTAGCATTTCTGATGGCGGTCACCCTTACATCTTGCTATCCCACCTCGTTGGTCTGTCTTGTTTGCCCTCTGTGGCTAAACTTAAGAAGTGCGAGGTTGATTATTTTAAGGATCTTCCCTTTGGTTCTCGGTCTTCTGAGCATGTTGTTGTCTCTAATGTCAATGCGAATGTTGAGGCCAATGCGAATGCCGAAGGTGATGCAAGCACTGAGGTCCCTGATCAGGATGTGAGCAAAGAGGACTTCGTTTTCCTTGTCCAGACTTTTCCCGTTCCCCCTTTTAATGTTAATGGATCTTAGCACCGTTGATTTTTATTTGCAATTGATGAGAAATTTTGATGTATGTCTGTACTATTTGTACTATTATAGGTATTTGCTTTGAATCGCGCTTAATTATTTTTTGAGTTTTCATTTTCTTTATTCATATGTAGGGTTTTTTATATCTTGGTTGATCAAATTTTTTTGAAACACTTCAACTATTTGGGATCTAATGTCCTTTTCTATTATCGCCCTGGGTATTTTTCATCTCCATTTTTTCCTATTGAGCTAGGCGAAGCTAGTCAATCCTTATCCGAGGAATACTTTGAGATTATTTCTGCTAATAGCTTTTCTAATCTAGAATCTATTCCACTATGCCTTGGATGGAAACTTCCTTCTTCTTCGTCCTCTCCAATTTCTTCTACAACCTTCCCATGTAGCCAGTTTGTACTTGAAGGCTATAATATTGAATCTTTGGAAAAGGATATATATATATATATCATAGCTTGGTTGATCTCGAATATATTGGTGTGTATATGCGTTCTCTCCATCTTCCTTCCCGTGTTTATGAATGGGCGGCATGTTTGGGTATTCGCCTTAAGTATATGTTACTTGGTATCCAAGATCTTGAACTTAGATGGACACAAACTTTAAAGGATACTCAAAATTCTGTCAGTGAATTGAAAGAGTTTTATGCTGAACAAAACAACCTTATTCAGTGCCAACAACTGAGCATGATCAGAATGCTTCTTCAGCAGGAAGATGCTAAGAATTTTTCTTCCAACAAGGCTATCGAAGCTTATCAAAAGACTCAGATAATTGATAAACAGTGTTACAGCATGGTCAGAATGTTTCGTCAGCAGGAGGATGCTAAGAATTTTTCTTCCAGCAAGGCTAGCGAAGCTTATCAAAAGACTCAGATAATTGATAAACAGTGTTCTCGCATTGGCGTTCTACTAGAGCTATTGAAGAAAAAGAAGAATGAGTGTGATCATTTGTCTTTTTCTATAGCCAGGTGGCAAAGTAAATTTGACACATAGTTTGGTATAAACACTCAGCTTCACAGTGAGAATGAAGAGCTTCTTGCTGAGTGTAATCATCTTGACTAATGTTTGCATCATCTTGAATAGGTTTGTGTTGAATACAAGGACCAACTCCAAGCCCTTCCATTATCATCTCGTCGGTCTACTGGTCGTGGGGACCTAACAATAAGTATCGGCTGGGAGAGGATTAATTTGTCTGAAGTGTTAGGTCTCACATTCGCCAACTGGAAGAGGAAGTGAAAATTTTGATAGCTTATCAAGATACTGTTGACGTTATAAGCGTGCAGCTTGATCCTGAGAGATTTAGCCCTATAACTGATTTTAGGGCGTACTATACCAAGCATCTTGATCATATGAATGAAGGGGTTTTACACGGCATCCCACCTACTTATAGATGAAATAACGTTGGGACAAAATGTTAGAAGATGAGAACGAGGCTGAACGATGTCATCACAAGGCTGAGTAGTCTCATCGCGAAGCTAAGCCACCTCGTTGTCATGGCGGTTCTTTGTCCTCTGGATCATCCCACACATCTAGGCATCAATAGTTTTTTCATAATGTTTGGAGTAGTACTTTATATAAACTCCTATTTTGTAATTCAGTTTTTTTGATATCTCTGAACACAAAGTGTTGTGCTTTTTACATCTCCTCATGTTCGTTTGTTTTGGCATTTGTCACTTTCGTGCTTTAGTTTTTGAATTTGTAGTTCATATTTTTTGGCATGTTTACCTATCTTTCAAGATCTATAGCTTGCAAAATTAAGGATCTTTATTGTGCGAACTTGCAAGATCTATTGCTTGCTTATGCTACATTTTTGGGCATATCTACCTTTTTACCAGATCTATAGCTTGCTTAGTTGAGTTTGGGAAGTTCCAAGATCTATAGCTTGGTAACTCAGGGATTTGTATCATGCAAACTACAAGATCTATTGCTTGCTTGCTTTGCTTTTTTGTAGGCATATATGCCTTTGTGCAAGATCTATAGCTTGCAAAGGTAAAGCTTGCAAAGTCGAAAAGTCGTTAATTTTTTCTTCGCTCTTGGCCAAACTTAATTGTTTGCGATGTACCGTAGTTGGCTATTACTCAGAGAATGTAAGTAAAGAAACTGAAAAGTATATTTCCCCCAAAGATGCACTTTTATATTTAATATGTACGGCTCCGATAATATCGCTTTCAAAAGAAAACAAGGATACGAACAATGCCAATGATCATCTCATGGCTTCTATACATTTGGGTTTTTCCTACCCTCCTCCTTAGTTGTTAAACATAAAACTTTCTAAGGTTGATCAAATGCCAATTTTTGGGGACGCTACTACCATCCAATCTCTCTAGCTCGTAGCAGTTGGAACAGTGCGCTTTTACTATCTTGTATGAGCCTTCCCACTTTGGGCTTAGCTTTCCTTTTTCTTCCGCTAGGATTGCTTCATTATTTTGTAACACAAAGTCACCAATTTGGAATTGCGTCTCCTTGACCTTCTGATTGTTTGCTTTAGCCATCTTCTCCTTATACTTTGTCTCTACGATCGTTGCTCGCTGCCACTTTTCTTCAAGTTCATCTAGGTCTAATCTCATCATTTTGGGATTATCACCCTCCTTTGATACCTGTACTCGAAGGCTTGAGTTCCCAATTTCCACCTCTATTACTGCCTCATGACCATAGACTAGACTATATGGTGTTTCTTCTGTTGGTTGTCGAACTGCTATTCTATATGGCCACAGGGTATTATGTATTTCGTCTACCCAACCAGTTTGCTTCCCTTTCAATATTTTTGTATACTCTGAACTATAGTCCGGTTGGTGACTTCCACTTGTTCATTGGCTTGAGGGTAAGCTATAGAGGTGAAATTCTGTGTAATCCCTAACTTCGAGCATCATTCAGTGAAGACTCCGCAAGTGAATTGCGTGTCATTTTCTGCGACGATAGTTTGTGGAGCTACGAAGAAAAAAACTATGTTCTTCCAGACAAAATTTCTTGCTACTTCTATTGTTACTCTTCCAGAGGCTTTGCTTCCACCCATTTGGTGAAGTAGTCAATCACAACTATTAAGAATCTTGCATTGCAAGTACCCTTTGGAAAAGGTCCTACCTGATCAATTCCCCACTTATCGAATGGCCAAGCTCCATATATTCATGTTAAAATAGCCTGTGGTTTGTGCAATATCGGAGCGTTGATCTAGAAACTTTTACATTTGAGCATGAAGTCGTACGCATTGTTGAACATACTGGGCCAGTAGTACCTTGCTCAAATTATCTTCTTTGCAATTGTTCTAGAGCCTTGATGTGTTCCACACAATCCTTCATAAACTTCCCTTAGGACTCTCCCTGCGTGTGATGGTCATATACACTTCATCCATGGAGTCAATAAACCTTTCTTGTACAAGGTTAACTCTTTGTACGCGTAGTTATAAGATCGCAACTCCAATTTTCTGGCTTGCGTCTTGTCTCCTACCAACTTTTCTCTTGCAACGTATTCTATCAGTGGTGTCATCCAGCTTACTTCTTCAGTTTTTACTATTGACACAGTTGTAGTTACCGTACTTCTAACTGGGATGACTTCTACCTTAACACATTTGTGGCCGAACAATGAATCAAATCAAGTTGTTGCTAGCTTTCTCAAGGAAGCTTTTGTGTTCTCGCCCCTTGGTACATGTTGAACATAAAATTATCCAAGCTAGGAAATGACCTGAAGAACTTTTCCCAAATACTTTACTAGCTGTTTTTCCCGCACTACATAGTTCCCTCGCTCTTGATGAACCACTATCTGAGAATCACTAAAGGTTTTAACACTTTTAACCTTCATTTTTATTGTAAGATCTAAGCAACATATTAAAGCTTTGTATTCTACTTCATTGTAGGTGAGTGGAAAGTCGAAACGAAATGAATATCTGTGTTTCCCTCGTTCTAGGTTGATCAATAGTAGTCCCGCCACAACCTTCTTTGTTGGATGCTCAATCCGAGAACAGTTTCCATGCGACATTCTCCCACTTGGATTTGTATTTATTGATCCTAAGATTTTGCTACACATTCACATCTTGTGCAACTTCGCTCATTATCTTTGCAATGAAGTCTGCTAAGGCCTGAGCCTTAATATCAGTTCGTGGTTGGAATTGGATTTCACCCTGTCATTCTACCAGATGTTTCAGGCTTGCTGAGGATATTCTTGACTGAGTGATCTTCATGGACAACTATCATATGATTGTGGAAATAGGTTCGCAACCTTCTTGCTTAATATACCAAACCTAGAATTAGTTTCTCGAAAGACATGTAAGCTCTCTCCGCACTTTGTAGTATTCAACTAATGTAGAATACTGGTATCTGTTTCTGGCCTTGTTATCGCACTAGAACCGAGCTGACTACATTCTTTGAAACTAACAAGTACAGATATAAGGCTTATTTATAGATTACTGAATTCAATATAGGCAATGCCTTGAGCTTCTCATTAAAGGATTCATATTCCTTCTGACTTTCCTCGTTCCAGCTGAACTTCTTCACCTTCTTCAGGACTTCAAGAGTTGGAAATGTTTCCCGGCTTCCTTTGAAACAAATCTACTGAGTGCTGCCAACGATCCCATTGATATTTGTACTTCCTTGACTGTTTGTGGTCAAGGGAGGTCAACTATAGCTTGTATCTTTTCTGGATTGGCCTCGATTCCCCTGGAGGATACCCTATATCCCAAGAATTTCCTTGCGCCTACTCCAATTATGCATTTCTTAGGATTAAGCTTCATATTGATCCCACTTAGCTTCCAAACTTTGTACTATTTTGTTGCGAAATGCATTTTCAATGACTCTCTGATACGTTGCTCCTGCATTTTTTAGGCCAAGCGACATTTTCACATAACAAAATATTCTGAAGCTTGTTGTGATCATCCTCTTCTCTACGTTTTCTGGATTCATCAATATTTGATGATATCCTTTATATGTATCCAAAAAGGCCCCAAAAGAGCTTTGACCAACTGATCAATCTTAGGTAGATGATAACAATCATTTGGACATGCCTTATTCAGATTAGTGAAGTCTATACACATTCTCCATCATGTGTTAGCCTTTTTTTTACCATCACTAGGTTCACCAATCATTGGGATACGTTACCTCCTTCGAAATAACCACCTGAAGCAAAGTCTTTGCTTCTTCTTCGATTGCTTGTTACCTGTCACTAGCGAAGCTTCACTGCTTCTGCTTGACTGGTTTAATTGAATCGTTGATGTTCAAAGAGTTGGTAGAAATTTGTGGGTTAACTCACCACATGTTCTATACACTCCATGTGAATGTGTCTTTATGGATTCACAGGATGTTGATGGCCTTTTCTTTTTCCATATATGGAATATGCTTCCCTATTTTAATGCATTTAGAAGTGTCCTTGTCATCCAAAGTAATGGTTTCAGTTTCTTCTCCCAGATTTACTGGTGACTCCTCCTGCCCGAGTAAGCCTTTATTTGAGATAGTGCTTACCATATTTTCTTGCTCCAAAGTTTTCCCTGATTTCATTGCGATGACCATACACTACCTCATTGTTTGTTGGTTTTCTCTTTTGTTGTGATTCCAGTTGGAGTCGGGAACTTCATTACTAAGTGATATGGAGACCATATCGCCTTTGTTGTGTTGGCGTTAAATGTACTTGGTGCATCCATGACTATGAAGGCACACATGATGGTACAATTTATATCACTTTCCTCAATGGTGACAGGCAGCTTTATGTTGCCCAATGGTGTCTCTGCTTTTCCCATAAATCCTACCAGTGAGGATGTGAACTTTTTAGATCAGTTTGCTTGAACCCTATTCTATCAAAGCAATCAATGAATAGGATTTCAACTGCACTCCCATCATACACAAATACTCTATGAACCATTACATTTCTAATTTTAGCGATGATGACCTTTGGGTCATTTTGAGGTGAAGCGTTGGGAACTGCATCCTCTTTGCTAAATGTGATTGTCTCGTCCGAAAAAAACCTTTTGTCAACAGGCTTCTGTGGTGGTGAATACCTAGCCTTGGCTTTCCAAGAATTATTGGACAACAACTCAGTTGACCCACGTATAGACAGTATTACTCTTTTTGGAGCTTCAGTTGCTTTATCTTCCTCATAATCTACCGCTGCTATCATCTTCTGATTTCTGCTTTGTGTGTTCAATACACCCTGGTTTTTTGCCACTGAGCTCCCTGCCTTGTTGGCTTCTTTATAACGGATTTCCCCCTATTCTTTCTTGTATTGGCTCATGTAGCCATTTCTTATGTTCTCCTCTATCTGCCTCCTCAGATCTCTAAAATACTCAATGTCATGGCCATGATCTTTGTGGAAGGCAAAATAGTATACCCTGGATCTTTTGTCAGGGGGTGTTATCATCGGTGTCGGTTCTCGGAATAACTACTTGTGTGCTTGCCATATTTCCTTTCTTGACTTTTTAGGGGTGTTTCTTGGTATAATGTGACCTGCATCCCTGATTCTCTTCCCTTGAAAGGGATGGTTCATTTTCCTTTCTTTATAAATCCCATCTGTGTATCTTGCATCAATCTTTTCTCACCTTGCTCCCACTCTATCTTACAATTATTTGCTTCATCAATTCTCACATGTTGCTCCATCATTTTTTGCAAATCTTTTGGGTTTTCAGGCATGTTTTTCGTTAGTTTCTTATATAATTCTCCCGATCGCATGCCCCCTGTAGATGCGCCCAAGGAAAATTGAAATGAAAAATCTTGAACTTGCAAACTTTCGGTGACGAACTGATTATGATATTTTGTGAGACTCTCATCACTTTGCTGAGCTATGTTGTTTAGGCCTGCGATTGTTTTGGTGAACCTCTGCTTATGATAGAAGCGACCCAAAAACAAATCAGATAACTTTGCCCAAGGCCTAATGCTTCATTTTGGAAAGTCTTCATACCATGTGATTGTTGTTTCCGATAAGAAAATAGGGAAAACCTTGCATACTAATTCAATTTCTGCATCACGAAATCTCATGTTGTTGCAATATGAATGTGGGAATTCTTTCAAGTCTGTAGTTCCATCATAGATCTTAACTTGCAAAGGAAGCTTGAAATCTTTTTTGCATCTTAAAATCTCAAATATGTGGTGCTAATGGTGATTTATCTGCATCGTCATATGCCACTATCTCCTTTAACTCATCTTCGTACATAAGATTCTCGTGCCTTTAACTTGGTCTCTTATGTACCCTTAGGGATTTTGGCTTGAGCGTTGTTAAGAAATGGTTATATAGGATTTCTCTATTCGCTTCTAGGAACGCTGCGAACACTCTTCTTTCCTTCTCTTGGTTTGTGTTAGGAGACTCTTCTTCCTCCTCATAATCCTCTGTATCTTCCCTATTATTTTCCTTTTCTCTGCTAGGGACATACGGTTGGTTTTGGCTGGGATTCATGCTTTTGTTACGTCCAACCGTTTGTTCTTGTGTCTGATGGTTATGTTTTTTCTCAATTTTGTTGAACGCCATAATTTACTTGAAGGATTCCGAAATGGAAACAAATTCATCCCCACAGTCGATGCCAAATGATGTGGTAATCCGATCAAGTAAAATGATCACCGTTCACCGTAAGTTATCTCCTCCTGTAAAGCAGATCCCAAAGGTAACTCTGGGGAAAATACTCTGACGATCAACTCAGAATTTTCCTTAAAGAACTAGAATTTATCCGTTTAGTCTCACTTCTCTTCTTCATTTCTTATCTCCTTGTATTTATAGATGTCTGCGATCTCAGATCCGTATTGTCAATGTCTGAGATTGTGGGTTGCATCATGATTCCAAAAATCTTGGTTTATGGTTAAACCTCCAAACGTGGTCCCACCTTTATCGGTTCGTGGTCAAGTCTTTCAGACAAGGCTCCACCTTTATCGGTTCTGCGATCATGGTAATGTGAACATTAGGCTTCATGGTCTAGTGTTGGGTTTGGCCTAAAGGCCAGCAACCTCCAGATTATTGGCTAGGTATACACTGGTAACTATGTTAAACATTAAGGAAACTAAACGGTTCACAAATGAACTCTGGCGGTGGTTAGATCGAAGCCCACAACTTATATCAAAGTACATGCAGATATGTTCTACTATTATCATTAGGCTGAAGCCCAATACGGAGGAAATATCTCCAATTCCAAATCTAATTGTGGAAACATACTCATTCTCCATGTATATTTATGGTATACTAAATATATAGTTATTCTATAATAGTAAGATACCTATTCCAACATGTAATGTGCATATTTATCCTAACATGATTGGGAGAACTTCAAGGAATTAACCATATGAATACCCCCAATAAGCCTCCATTCTATTCATTACATTTTCTATATTCAGAGTAAACACTTTGGTGTGATTTTTGCATCAGGGAGTCCTACCCCCTTCCCCCCTAGTCATTCTGAGGGTTCTATTTTGCAGGATCGGTGTTCAAGAATAAGGTTTGGCAATAAGATCCGTGTTTAACATGTGGGACCTGACTAAGGTTTGGCAATACTCATTCTCAATTGGAACGCTATGTGGGACCTGACTCACACCACACGAGGTCGTTACCTCAAGAGAATTAACCCGCATGATGCAAGATGATCAAAGGTAAAATTTATAGATGTTGCTACCGCTCTCACTCCTAACTACAATAAAGCATCTACTAGCAAGTCTGGGATCGTCCACAGAGATACTAGTATTTAAAGGTTAGTCGGAAACAACCCACGATCATATGTCACCCCTTTCATGTGTCGGGAATAGTATAGTACCAAATAGATAATAGAGGGGTTTGTGTACTAACAACTAAGAGCATATGAGAAAACCATAGTAATATATCCATTTAGTCATGGGGGTATTTGCGTAACATGACCATCATATGAATTTGATCCTAGATTATATCACATATAGACATATAAACCTAATCTCATGCTTATGTCACATAGTGTGGAGATGGTCAAGAATTACAAATGTATGTCACACAAAGGTTCGTCTCTCTTAAAACCATCTCACCACCTTTGCAATAGGGATGCACTCCAATCCTTTGGACTCTGCATTTCATCCATGTAACCTCACGTCCGATGCTAACAAGCCTCTTTGAGGGATCTATTCCTCACAGGAAACATTGTTACATACGAGAATGAGTCTAATAATATGTCTCAAGCTTCCACTATGGACATAGACCCTAAGCCTTTAAATTTGTTTTATCAACCCAACTTAGTTCGCCACGACCCCTAGGTTAGGAGTGAGGGCTTATGGTATAGACCTTCCCAAACCAAGCAAAGTATAAATCCAAACTTAAATTCTCGCGTCAGCGGACCAAAGCAACGAACACAAAGAGCAGCCCGCGGAGTGCAAGACGCTACTCACATCGAGAAGGAAGATTATCAATACCCACGATCATCTTAACAAGACCATAATCCAGCAATTAAAGGAGCACAACATGGACCATGATCACACGATTAATCAGCCAACATAGACCATGATCACACGACTCATTAGCTATAAATATAGACCAAGGATAATAAAAAATAGGTAATGATATTTTTCCAGTACAAACAATGGACATAAGCTATGACTAACTTGAGCGTCATAGCTTAGTCTTGGGAACTCCCTTAGACCTTATTTTCAGGTGTACGGGATGATCAATCCAACTCGCACAAACCCTGGGGATTTTGGTGATTCGGAAGGAATTTCCCGCATCACTTTTCTTTAGAGGAGGTCAAGTGAATCTTCTATTTGGAGAATCTTAAATTGATACACTCACTTGTCTATTCAAGAAAAAGTAACATAAATATGCATGTGCTTAACTAAAAAATTGTTCAATCAATGATTAACACATCATACTGAATCTATAATTGTGATGATAGCAATAGAGATGAAAATTCAAATAAGACCGTCATTCAATTTACTTTTTTTACAACATATAGAACTTTCGATTAAAATATGTAATATGACAAAAGAGACCCTCAAAACTAACTGGAGTATAAACTGGAGTATTTCATTAGAGATGTTATAATATTGGAGATCCTTTTGTGGGTTGAATATTTATTAATATGATGTGTCAATTAACTTATACCAAAGTGACTCAATTATCCCATATCAAATATTTTAATGACACATTATTCAAAATTAAGTTTAATAGAAAAGATATGTAAACCCTATAAACCATTTTCATAGAGACGATTTAGTAGAAAGATTATAATAAAAAAGGAGTAAAAAGCCAAAAATAACCATCTCTTTAGGCTCAAAGTGCCAATATAACCTTGCAAAATGAGAAATCGCCAAAATAACCCTAATTTTATGATATATGCGCCGATCTAACTCTGGACGTCGTTGACTTCAATTGTCAACAGGAATTTTGATCGGAATCAAGTGAAATGACCATTTTGTCATCAAATTTTAAAAATAAAAAGATAAAACCACAAGCCTATCCTCATTCTTTGCCATAGGCTGTTGCATCCTGATTATTCTTGTCTCCTCTCATCATATTTCTCCATTTCCACCATCATCTATGTGGACTTCTTTGCCTCCATTGTCGTGGCCTTCACCCCTATCGTAATTCTCCATTTCCACCATCATCTTCGTGGCCTTTTTTGCCTCCATCATTGTGGCTTTCAACCCCATCGTATTTCTTCATTTCCACTATCATCTCATTGGCCTTTAGGGCAGTGGAATCTGGGCGGTGATCCCAATGACTTTCAACCTCACCGTAGCGGCAGCACGATGTGAATATGAGCGGTGGAGATGTAGAAACCCTAGGCGGGAGAGTGGCGGGGATGTGGGGGTGGCTAGGCTGGAAATTGGGCGGTCGTGGTGGGGGCGGGGTGGGGGAGGTGGCAGGAATGTGGGGTGGGTGGATGGACGGTGGTGGTAGGTCGCG
>JAULKK010214894.1:0-15717 GCA_032355705.1 Rubia peregrina
TTTTGGTGCCAAAAGAACCATTTTGAAGGTTTTAGAAAGTGGTCTCTATTTGTCTCACATGATGAAACACTCTTATAGGTTTCATAAATCTTGTGACAAGTGTCAAAGAACGGGAAACATTTCCCAAAGAAATGAAATGCCACAAAGCATCTTGTATTGTGAGATTTTTATGTATGGGGGATTGACTTCATGGGACCATTCCCAAATTCTTTTGGTTGCACATATATTTTTCCTTCCGTCAATTATGTGTCCAAGTGGGTCATAAAGGCCACTAGGACCAATGATTCAAAAGTGGTGGTGGAGTTCTTGAAAGCAAACATCTTTTCCCGATTCAGAATTCCCTGAGCCGTGATTATTGACCGAGGAGCCCATTTTTGCAATCGCACAATCGAGGCTTTGATGAAGAAGTATGGGGTAACCCATAAAACTTCCATGGCCTATCACCAACAATCAAATGGCCAAGCCGAGGTCTCCAATCAAGAGATCAAATCAATCGTTGAGAAAATGGTTAATCTGAATATGAAGGATTGGAGCATTTGGCTAGATGATGCATTGTGGGCGTATAGAATGGCCTATAAGACCCCGATTGAAATATCCCCATATCGGTTGGTTTTTGGGAAGTCGTGTCACTTATCGGTTGAGCTTGAACACAAAGAATATTGGGCCATAAAAAGCTTCAATATGAATTTGGATGAGGCTGGTGTGCACCGAAAGCTTCAATTACAAGAGCTTGAATAGATTCAGAATGACTCTTATGAGAACGCTGCAATTTACAAGGAGAAAACCAAGGCCAAACATGATGGTTTAATCAATAGAAATGACTTTGAAGTTGGTCAAAAATTCCTTTTATTCCAATCATGCCTTCGATTATTTCCGGGCAAATTGCGGTCAAAGTTGATTGGCCCTTTTGTGGTCATGGAAGTTTTCCTGCATGGGGAAGTGAAGATTATGAGCGAGGATATTTCAAAAGTCTTCAAACTGAATGACCACTGTTTGGAGCCCTATTATGAGAGTTTCCAACTGGAATTACTTGAGAAAACACTTCTCGATAACCCAGTTAGTGAGTAGTGGTTTTGGTGTGAATAGGTCGTGTCAACGATGTTAAATACACTTGGTTTTGATCATCCAGATGCTTTTAATGGGATTCTGTTTATGTACCTTCATTTTTTGGGAACTTCGTGAATAGGTCGTGTCGACGACTTTAAATAAACTTAGTTTTGATCATCCAGATGCTTTTAATGTGAATCCGTTGACGTAGCTTCATTTTGGTTTCTTTGTGAATATGCCGTGCCGACGACTTTAAATAAACTTGGTTTTTGATCATCCGGATAATTATTGATACTCCATTGATGTAATACTGCCTCTTAGTTAAAATCAATTTTCCTTTAGAATAATGCAATTTTGAGTGCTTTCGTTGTTTTTCTTTAAAATTTATTAGATTTTTATTAACTATGTTTTGGAGCAATATTTTGTTTGGTGTGCATTGTTTTTTATTTTGTAGAACGTTAGAATACGATGAAGTGTAAAAGCCAAAAAAAGTGATTAAAAAAAGGGTATTTTGGAAGCAAACAAATGGAATTTTGGAGGTCATTCCGGTTGGGACCAGAAGTTGCCACAGACCGTGTAAAAAATTGTAGCAGGAAAAAATATTTTTGGCGAGGAACAGAAGGGTTGCCATGGACCGGGTAAATTTGACATAATCCGTGTAAAAAATTTTAGGAAAAAAAAGTGTTTCCGCCGTGGGCAGAGGGATTGACATAGATCGTGTAAATTTGACACGGTCTGTGTCAAAAATTGCAGGGAAAAAAAATGTTTCGGCAGTGGCCAGAAGGGGTTGACATGGACCATGCAAATATGTCACGTTCCGTGTAAAACGAGCAACTTATATTGTGCTTTCCTTCACTAATTTCCCAAACACACCTCTTCACAAATTTCCCAAACCCGATACCCTCTCCCTCCTCCCTTCAGCCGATGCCCATACCACCTCCTTACCCATTTTTTGGCGGAAACAACCTCCCACTCTCCACCAAATTCACTCCCTCTTATCTCCCACCTATCACCCTCACATCCATCAACACTCAAACATCACAAAACACTCAAGAAATTGATTCAAAACTCAAGAACCCTAAAATTGGCATGTTCTTGAATTTTGGTCAAGTTCTTCACCCCTTGCTCGAATTGGAAATCATTGGAGGCTAATATCCATCCCACTACGAACATTCTCCATCAACTTCACGATACCCTTCTCAAAGCTCTCTGGTTGATTATTGTGTTTGGAAATTTGGAGATTGTTCTTGTGGTGATTTATAATTGTGATATTAATTCTGAGGGTAGGCTTTTGCATCGTGTGGGTGGATATTGTAGGTGTGGAAGATTTTTGGATTGATTTGGGTGCTAGTTTGGTGATTTTGGTGCTATTTAGGTGATTTTTGGTGCTATTTTAGTGATTGTTGGCTGTTTTGGTAATTGTGTTGTGGTGTAGTATATTTGTGGACTGTGGTGGTATTACATTTTGGGATTGATTTTGTGTAAATGGAAACAAAGAGAAGTCGAGTTAGTTCATCTCGAGCCCCCGTTAAGGATTATATAGGCTTAACCAAAATTAAGGGAAATTTTGCCTCCAAATGGGCCAACTTAGCCTAAAGGACCATTATGGTGACTTCGTTCGTTCATAGGCTTACTCTCGAAAGGATAGGCATCGAGGAACCTGTCTTCTAGTTGCTGGATAAAGTTGGTTTTGGGTTCTTATCGAACCAACATGGACCCACTATTTTTCTGTTTCACTCTGGAGTTTCTATCTACCATACAGAGGGAGGAGCGTGAGAATGCCAAGTACATCACATTCAACCTCAATGATGAGAGACATGAGCTCAACTATGAGCAGTTGAAAGCAATATTTTGTTGGAACTATGATGAGGGAGTGGAAGACTTTCTTACAGTGCCCAACTTTAATGTGGGGACATTTTGGGTAGCAATCTCGGGGAGAGAAATGACTAGAGGGGACAAGAGTTCACTTATTGTCCATCCTGCTTTGATATTTGTGCATCGCTACTTATCTATGACGATCTTCTGTCATGTGGAGGCCACTCAAATCTCGCATTTCAACCTGAGGTGCCTTTGGCGATGACTTCCGAGGTGCAGAGCCATCCGGACTGGGTGGAATACAGGGTCAGCATGTGCTTGAAGCTCTCTACCACAAATAAGGGGAAGATCAGTATGGGAGGCATGGTAACCATCATAGAAATGGCTTTAGATTTAGAAATACAAGGGAATCGACCAATCTGTCACGGGGAAGTTTGAGCACTTCTACGACATTGACAAGCTCGCGGGGGTGAAAATGCTACAGAGTACCGATGATCGTGACCAGTTTATTTGGATGTATGGTGTGCACAAGTTCATGATCCTTCCCTAGTTTGAGCATTGTAATCTTTCAGAAGACATACATCCTAGCGCCCTGTTTTTAGATCCTGGTCAGGAATTCGCGAGAGATTTTTTAACGGATCTCAATGTGGAAAACATGGCCCGCCAAATGGTACCCTATTTCCCCCCTCGAGAACACCCTATCCAGAAGCCACCACAACCTGAGACACTGTTAGAAGATCCCACACCTCATCCCTCCTACCCACAACATTTTGACTATGGCCGCATTGATGAGAATGTCAGAGCTATTCGCTAGCAGGTGCGTAGGATTGGGCAGACGCCGCACCAGATGCAAGATCACTTCACCCTCGTTAGTTTCATATATTTGATCAGTGATTAGATGTGCTCTAGGATGACTTGGAATCCATTTTTCCCATATTGCGATCTTCTCACATGGATAATGACCTATCGCTCTATCCAGATGCGAGACGCAGATTTAGGTAGGAGGAGCGGGCTCGGAGGCATACTCACTATCACGGAGGAGCAGGACCTTCTTGGCCCTAGTTGTGAGTATTGTTTCTTTTTCTATCATACTCTTTCCCTTTTATGTTACATTTATGCTTTGATCTTTTACATGCATTGGGGACAATGCTAGATTTGAAGTGTGGGGTGGGGGTATTAACATGTTATTTATATGATATTGCTCCTTTTCCATTGTAATTTATAATTCTTAGGAGGTATTTATATATAAAAAAGAAAGATATAATGATAAAAAGAAAAATAATAACCCCGCTAAACTGAAACCTGAGAGGGCAACTTAGGAAAAATTGGGAGGGGGGTCCGAATAGGTCAAAAACCCAAAAGGGTGACCTATGCAAAAATGAGAGGCTTAAATGGTGTGGAAAAGGGTAAGGGTGAGCATAAAAAAGTCTAAAGCTAGGATGAAAACCCGAGAGGGCTCCTAGGCAAAAAGAGAGAAATTGAGAGAAATGAAAAATATGAAGGCTCATTTTTCCACTTTGGAAACTCTTTGGGTAGATTAAAACTCCTCTTGCTTTACCTTTGGATGATGAACACCCGTCTTTGATTGAATATTGTTTTGGGGAATGTGGATGGGTAGAATTACGGGGAAGGGCAATCTTTCATTTTTATAGTTAAGGGAATTCTTAAAGGAAAAATCTTAAATGAGTTATAGGGAAAAATTCTTAGGAACCATCTTAGTCTTGATCATTTTTACTCGAGGACGAGTAAAGGACTAAGTGTGGGGTGTTTGATGTGCCCAATTTATTTCATATTTTTAGCACTTATGAAGTATGATTTTGAAATAGATTAGGGATTTAATTTGAAGGAAATTGACATTTTATCAATTAGAGTGTTAGGATGATATCACATGTTTTATGTCAGAATTCTTTGATTTATGAAATGTTTTGAAGATAATTTTAAAGACTCCTTTTGAAGAGTTCGGATTTGAAGAGTTCTGGATTGAAGAGGCAATGGAATTTTGAAGAGATGGACAATTATTCTAGAAATTGGTAGAAGCTGGGCAGAGAGCTTGTCACTGTCAGTGTCAAATCTGCACGGTCAGTGACCACAACCAGTGTCAATTTGGCACGGTCCATGACAAAGGGTCCAGCAGTCGATTTTATTGTTTTCTCTTTTATTTCATAGACTATAAATACCCCTCTTTCTCCCCCATTGAAGATCTCAAATTTTCTACCTTCAAAACCCTATTTCTCATTTATTCCTTCATCACTGCTCTATGTTTTCCATGAATTTTTATGTTTTTGTTACGGGTTTAGCTAATCTAGGCTAAATATACTCTTGAGAGAAATTGGTAAGCATTTCTAGTATGAATTTGTGAGATTTGATTTCTCCTATTTTGTTCTTTGATTATCAATTATAATTTTTGCTTTCTTGTGTATTTTATGCATGATTTAGACTAGGATGATCAACTAGTTGATGATTGTGGGTTAATCATTTGCTAGGTTTTTTGTCAAACCTGAGATACTTTAACTTTTTGTTGATGTGATTATCGTTAGTTAATGTTAGGTTATAATTAGGAGTGATAACTAATTTTGATTATTGATTGATGAAATTGCTTATAATTGAGATGAATCTGAATAGGTATGACTAATTATTAATGTGGATCACTAATAATGATTAGCATGAAGGCCTATCTCGTAGTCGTTATTAGTAGATATAGTTGTGTTATCCCGATATTTATCGCTTGTAGGATATTGTGTTAGTTGTATTTTTCTCCATGTGTATTGATATTGTTGGGGAAGTCTATGACGCCGATTGTCCAGAGTGACCCAAGGGTAAGGGTTATTGTGTGGCACCGACCGCCCACTCTAACTATAACCGAGGGGAGGCGAGAAATATCTTCATCCGAAAGGTGTTGATAAGTTCTCCACAATATGTGATTAATGCATAAAAATAGGAGATTAGTCGATGATCAAAGAATAACTAGAAATGTAAACCAATTGCGCCCAAGAATCGTTATAATCTTTACTCCGCCTTTCGTGTTAGTGTGATCGTATTTGCATCGTTCTCTATAATTGTTTGTTAATTTAGTAGTTTTAAGTAAGCATAGAGTTTTCAAAAACCAAAACCCCCTACTTTTTTACCACACACGTAGAGTATCTTCTTCGTGGTTTTTAACTACTTTTAACACTCGATAAAACCCCTTTTCCTCGTGGATGACCCTGACTTGCTACTATATACTTTCTAGTAGTTAGCCGCAATTAGGGCATATAAATACTATGTTTGAGAGGCACGAAGACGCCCTTCCAATTTCACAAAATGAGCATGGACTGAAGAGTAAGCGACGTCGCATTCATACCTAGCAGACACGTCCATAACTGCGGAAACCCAGAAAAATTAAAGATCCTAAACCTGAAAATAGACACAAAATCAAGGGAGAATATAGAAGAAAAATGTGTACACCCTAGAACCCTAATCCATAGGAACTACAAAAAAACACATAAAACTCATTCACACACATATACATAACAATTTGATGGGGAAAATAAAGGATTTAAAAAAATTCTAAAACTCTTCTTTGAGATGAGAGGTTGGGGGACTGTTGGAATTTCAGGGAAAGTTAAATATCTAAAATGATTCATGAGGTGGACTCCATATATATAGTCATTTTGAACCCCATTGAATTCCACCTCGACATGTGAAAAGTTTCACTTCAATTGGTGTTAGTGATGTATGACCAAAGTATGACCGACGTCGGCTAACCTAAATGTGGGCCTAACAATTTTAGCTTGCTAGCATAGCAAATGGGCTCGTGTTTGACCAAAATGAATATAATTAACATTAATAATAGTTAATAATATGTTATAAACTACTAGTTGAAATTTATTAATGTTTATGAACTTTATTAACGTTCAGTTCGATTGGATTCGAGTTTAACGCAACTGGTGAATTTTTTTTTGTTTTTACACTTAGGTCCCTCCAAGAAAGTGGGAGAGGTTGAAATGTAAATTTGGAGATACCCTCATCAAATTTACATTGTCATGATCATGTTGTTCCGAGTAAGCATCAACAGGTTAATAGAAGGACCCCAAATCTGCACAGAGAGTATTTGGCGACACTTTAAAAAATATCATACCGTGGTCAAAACTTCCTTCCGTGTTCCCTACGCTCCAAAACTCTACAACTGAATATGAGGACAAATATTTTATATGGAGAATATGCTTACTGTGTAAGAGGGATGCGAATCGGGGTAATCATTCCTCATTTTTATTAGTATTCCATTAATACCCTTACGATGAGGGTTAGTGGAACAATGTTTTCCACCACATAGAATCACCAAAATTACGTATTCTTGTTTTTTGAATTAAAAAAACAATGAAATTCCGTACATCAATTTTTAAAAAGCTCTAGTATGTGGTTTAGAGTAAATTGTAGATGATTACTTATAAGTATGCAAGGGTCAATCGGAAGATCTTGTGGAAGTCTCTGTGTTGTCATGCTAGTTTATTTATCACTTTCAGGGATTATAAGTTTGATAGGGGATGGTAAAGGTCCCTTCTGGGATGATCGGAATCAATTTTGGGACAACCGGTGAACTATTTTTTGCACTTAGGTCGCTCCAAGAAAGTGGAAGAAGCCAAAATGGAAAATTGGAGATACCCTTATCTAATTCACATTGTCACGACCATGATGTTCTGATTTGGGCATGAACGGGTTAAGCAGAAGATCTTGTGGAAGTCTATATGGAATCATACCAGTTTCTTTGTTACACTCGGTTATTATAAGTTTGACTTGGTATGGCAAAGTTTCTTTTCGGGATGATCGTAATCAATTTTGGGACAATGGGTGAAAATTTTCATTTTTGCATTTAGGTCCTTCCATTGAAGTGGGAAAAGTCTAAATGCAATATTGGGGAAAACATTTTTTTAATCACATTGTCACAACAATGTATTTCCGATTTGGGCTTAAACCGGTCAATGGAAGGGGCCACAATCCTAACATGGAGTATTTTCCGACACTTTTTTGAAAATAGACTATGGCCCATGTGTGCAACATTGCACGAGTATCGACTAGAACAAACCTGGAACCCACTCGCAGCCGACTTCAGTCAACCTGAAATTTTCAACGGGAACAAATAATTTCAGCTGAAAATTTGTGTTAAAATTTTCCTCAACCCTACTTTATATCATTATTATTCAGCACCAACATCCATTTCACATCTCCAACACACTTCCTTCAAACCCAACTCTACAACATCCTTTCCATTCACACCATTACAACAATTAAAGCACTCAATCAAATTGCATCTCTCAAACATCAATAAGTATCCAAGGATGGAGCATCTCTGGGTTAAAATTAATTGAGGTAGTTTTCCATCAATTCCATGTTCATTTAGCACTTTCATTTGTGATTTTGTATTTTTTTTCATGGAACAAAGATTGAATATTTTCATGAAGTGTGATGATTGTGTTACATGTTATATAGTGTATATTGTTTGTGTTGCCAAGACACCTATAATATTTCAATTTCATATCAACCTTATGTATTTAAATAGATTGTAACATATATTTGTAATATGTGTTATAGTTTTGTGGGTTTTAACATGTCATAATTTTTTGCATTTGTTGTATGATGGTAAACCATTTCATGAGTTATGCAATATTAAATAACATGTAACAGCTATCGGTAAACGATTGTTTGTGTCATCAAATATTAAATATTGTAATATTGTACAAGAATTGATGTCTCCACGATTAACCCACGACGTTGCAAAAAATTAGTACAACGGTGACACCTTACCAAGGTTGCATAAACCGATAAATGTTTTTTTGCGACATCAGCCCATGAAAACAATGTCGTATTAGTTATCTTTCAAGTCAGCATACACGTGACATGGGTGGCTCACAGAGTGCGATATCTCTAACAAGCATCAATAACGTCGTTGTTATTAAGATCGACGTCAGCCTACACGAGGTCGCAACATTTCCTCTCCCATTGCCTACCTTCTTCTCTAGCCATCGTCGGTTCTTATACGACCTCAAAGAAGGTGAAACTATGGTCTCTCATCATCGGTATTCTTGCTTGGACTGACGTCGGTTATGAAACCTACCGACGTCGGTCCATAATCGAGGTAAAAAATACTTTTTACCTTGGCACTGAACCGAGGTAAAAATATACTTTTACTATGCTAGTTTTTACCTTAATTTTTTTGGGATTGAAAACCGATGTTAAAGTCCCGTAGAATTGAGGTAAAATGTCTTGTTTCTTGTAGTGTTACCAGCTCCCACAGGTTTTAAATGACCTTGTGGGTGTGGGTCATGCATACTATCTTTGTATGCAAGGTATCCTCTGTTTTCACTGTATCCAAATATTGCACATCAAGTCAATCAATGAGATACCACCACATTACATTATAAAGTGATGGACAAAACTTGCCAAAATAAAAGTGCGGGATGAATAGAAAGTAGCAAAAGAAAGTTAAGAACCAGATAAAGTAAAAAAAGGTTCAATGGCGACACCAAATGGCAAGGAACTACTACAATATATTCCTAAAATGTGAGGCAACATAGAAAACCAACAACTTCTTGAAGAAAGTTTTAAAAAAGACAATGAAAAAGTGAAGAAAAGTTTTGCCTCAAAACTACAAAGGAAACTACAAATTTAAGCACTAGTGTAGCAGAATCCTCCATCACTAAACCACCAAAAATCCAAGATCCATCTCCCACAAAGATAAAAATAAAAAAACAAGAGAATTTAAAGATGGAAGTAAAGAAAGAAACAAAAGACAAAAGAACTTGGTACAAAGACACCAAAGCAATAAGTGGTCTAGACTTATTAGATTCAATTTTATATTTATATTTTTCTTTTGTACAATTACATAAAATTATTAAACTAATAATTTACATTCTAACGCTTTAAACACCTGGACTAACGACTGCAGTTCAATTAAATAAACAATGTTCAAACTAATAACCCCAAAAAGCAGTATATTCAAACTAATGATTTTAATAAATGAACTAAACGCAAATATATATGAACTAAAGTTATAGTAAGAAAATTAAAATACGGGGAGCGCGAAGTAAATGACATCACATGACTATAAATTTTACAATATTGAAATAAATAACTAAATAATCGAACTAAAGTGTTAAACCATCAAATAAATTAGAAAATATTTAAATTGGAAAACTAAAAATTAAACATCAAAATAACATTGCTAAGAGAGACTGTTAAAACTAAATAGATAAACCCCCGAACTAATTTAATACAAAAAATTTCATTAAAAATTACAAGTTATAATCCAGTAATAACATAAGAAATTCAACACGCTAGCAAATTCAACATTCAGAATTACATAAAAACTAAATCATTCATCAGTCGAATACTACCAAACCAAATCTTTCAATTACATCACCAATTCAATATACTTTTGTTGACTTTAATAATTTCTTGCAGACAACTTTGTCTCCTTTCGCCGGGGTTTGCACAGGTGTGGACACTCTTGGATTTCCAACCAATTCTTCACCATTCAACAGTTGAAAAGATGACATACTTAGGTGCTACGACCTCTTCATTAGCAAACTACAGGCACAATCATCAATTATAGCAAACATTATCATTCCAAAAATCTTGAGAATTGTCAAACGTCTCCGACTAATTTTGTGTTTCTTTGGTCACAACTTCACTTGTTTGTGAAATGCGCAATCCTTTAGCACCATTTTTCTGAACTTTACCAATTTCGTCAAAACATATCGCAAGTTATGACTTCAAAGTTGTTCTTGATAATCATAATAGCTTCATTATAAGTCTGCAAAGAAAAGAAAACAAAAAAAACTGAAATATGAATAAATAAGAAACATACTGAAACTAAACATACCAATTTATTGGATATTGAAAATAAACATTGAAACACTTAAAGCAAACACTTCGAAAACCTAAAGTAAACATATTGAAATTAAACAGATAAAAGGTTTACATTTTTTGCATTATTTTTATCATGGAATTGATCAGAAATCCCTCTGGGATTTTTAACCTCAACTCATCATCATTTTCAGGGCCATCATAAAGCTCTTTCGTCAGTCCACCTTGGAGCTACAACTCCAGGCTGGACGGAAGGAGCTCTAGTTTTAGCCTAAAAAGAAACCTCTTCCTTCTTTTCCCCAATTAAACTGATTAGGTAGCCATCCTTCGCCACGATAGTTTTGTCAACCCTCCATCCCCCCAAGTTTCCAAAAACCCAAACTCTCTCCCTAATCTTGACATCAGTCCACTGCTTGACTAAGGGAAGAGATGTCGGCTCCAATTACGTCGAACATGGAATCTATGAAAGTACTAAATCGACAAGATAATCACGCATGCACTGTATCTTTAATACTCTTCAATACCTCTTTACCTCCTAATCATTTCAGCCATCTTATCTAAAATAAAGCTCATCAATCGATATTTTTAATCTCGTTAACATTCTCAACGGTCTCTAAGATTTTCGTATCAACCTTACATGTTGATATAGGATCCAAAAATATGCAGAGCAATAAATGACTAAAAGTCTCTTGAACTCATCCCCAACCTCACCTAGTTCATTTATCCTATTCAAGACCAACTGTAGGGGTATGTCCTTTTTGTCATGTCTATCAAACCTAGCTCTGTACCTATCCAACAAATCTAGATTAGAATTCCGATATTGTTCAACTATCTTTCCAAGGTTACGAGGATAGAACAACACATCAAAAACATCATCAGCAGAAACAAAATAATGACCTACGTCTGAACATATGTGGATTGATTGAAATGACTCACTAACCAAGGTACAATACCTGCTGGATGTGCGATTTTCAATCGCATCTTCAACAAACCTCCAAAGCCAATTTCTTCAACATTGGTTTTTTTGCTTGTGAGTAAGCTTCAAAAATAGGTCTGTGACCTTCACATGTTAGCTGTCGGGCATATATTTCTTCATAACCCTGAAAACAAAACATATTGAAATGAGTTATTACATATTGAAACTAAACACTGAATCACCTAAACAAATAGATTAAATACATAAAGTGATATATTGAAACTAAAAACATCAAGTTATTGCATAATAAAACTAAACACGGAAACACCTAAACAAGCTGATTAAATACCTGAATATATCATATTGGAAGTAATATAGAAAGTTATTATATAAATGAAACTAAACAATTATACACCCAAAGAAACTGAGTAAGTACATGAACTAGCCATATTGCAACTCAACACAAATTAAATAATGAAACTGAACACCTTAATTAACACATAAAATCCCCCAAAGTATAGTGACACTAAATACTGAAACACCAAAAGTAATGGATAAAATACCTAAACTAATGAAAGATACATAGTAACCTCCTGCAACCTCAACTTCAATAATTTGTTTGATCTGCCTAGCCATTTCTATTTCATCAATACTCTACCCAGATAAACAATATGCAGGGACATTCCTCTACACCCTAAATTTGGTAACTGCACTTCCAACAACAGGAACATCTCCTCGCTTACGCTTTCCCGCGACTGAATCTTTATTTGAATGTTCAGTTACACCTTCAATAACAACACCCTTACCTTTTCATTTATTCATAGATGTATTCTTCACAACCGTCTTCTTCATAGTCATCTTCTTCACATCCATCTTCTTCATAGTCTCCCACATTCCCTTAGCATTAGACACCGTCCACTCTCCCTTATCATCCTTAACACCAGACGCCTTCTTCTTTCCATTATTAACTTTCTTCATAGATTTAAATTTTTTTCCCGACACTTAATTACCTTTATCTGCAGTCAACACCCTCTTTGCAAACTCTTTTTCTTTTCCTTTAACCTTCTTTTCCTTACCTTTTTCTTGTCAGCCGCCACAAAAGGAGACTTGTTCATAAAATCATTATCTTCAACAAAAGGTTGCATACGAGCAACCTTCTTCCTTGGCCCAACCTTTTTTAAAAGTCTTCTTAACTTCAAAACACAAACAAATATCACTAGTAGAGAGCCTTCTATAAAAGGCAGTCATAGAAAGCGGTTCTCCAAAAACCATCTTGAACTAAAATTTCCAACCTCGGAAAGCTCTATTCAGATCTCTCATTTTAAATTCAAGGAAGATTTGGGGCAATTTAAGGCAATTTTTTAATAACCGCCTTTAATTAGAGTTAATTAAAGGCAGTTCAAGGTATAACAACCTTTAATTAACCCTAATTAAAGGAGGTTATAAAAAATTGGCTTTAAATGTGACACTTTCCAAACTCGAAAAATAGGAACAGAAGCCGTTCCATTCTCGGAAAGCACGTGGTGACCATAATTCAAAGACAGGATGCATTTTTTCGAACCCCTAGATTCTTCATTTCCAAATTCCAAACTCAAAAAATGTTTATCATGTCTGAATGAATATGGAATAACATTTACGAGTTCGGAAATGGCCCTGTATATAAAAAAAGAACAATAATTTCATAAATTACCACAAAGACCTAAAAATTTGAAGAAACAACTCATTTATTTTTGACCCATTGTTGACGAAAAGGTTTTGTTCTAGGTAATTCATCATTTGGCATTGGAGAAGGTCAGTTTTATCTAAATTATGTAGTTAATGATTTTCTTGAAATAATACAGGGTGTATTCAACGCTTTATATATATATATATGTATTTATGATTATGGATTGAGATTTGCTACGTGAATGCTTATTGTTTAATGGATCCTTATGTGTTAAATTTTAATTGACTTTTAGGATAATGGATTGAGATGAACTAATTGGTAATCATCTTAGGAAATCACCGGAGTACACGCCATTAGTTGAATCATTTGTTGCATTTGCATTTGAACATGCTTCTAAAAATGGTTCTTCACGGGCGCGATGTCATGTAAGGATTGTAGAAATGTTGCATATTTAGTGAGGAATAAGTTGCAGGATATCTCATAATGAGAGGATTCCAAACTAGCTACACTCGTTGGGGTATGGCATGGTGAAACTATGGAAGTCTCTCATTCAAATGAATTAGTGGACACGATGGTTGGTGATGAATTAGATGGAAATGTTGAGTTTGATGAAATGGTGGAAGATATTTCAAGGGAGTTCAAAGGTAAACCGGAGTCGTTACAAGCTTTAATTGACGACAAAGGGAAGCCTTTGTACAATGGTTCGAAAAACTCAGTCTTGAGTGCTACTTTGCGAATAATGAACCGGAAGGCAAAATTTAGATGGACAGATAAGTCGGTGACCAAGGCTCTAGAGTTGTTTCAGGATTTGCTTCCCGAAGGTAATTTAATTCCCCGATAGGTTGTATGCCACATACTATACCCGATGGGATTGGAATTGCAAAAAATTCATGCATGAAAAAACAATTGTATGTTGTATATGGTGGATGTAGACAAGGATCAAGAAAATTGTTGGGCAACGGCGAGGCTCTGTACAAGTTGAAGAGACGTGTGATTGCGGTGGGTGCATAAGTTCCATTGAAATCAAAGAAGAAGACACCAACAAAAGTGTTATAGTACCTCCCAATCATTTCTCATTTGAAGAAGATGTATGCATGTATGGAAGATGCAAACTTGTTGTGTTGGCATGCAAAAGAGGTCCAATCGGCGGATAATGTGATAAGACAAAATTAAGACGACAAGTAATGGAAGAAAGTTGATGCTCTATACCCTGAGTTAGGGAAAGATTCTCAGAATTTGAGGTAAGGATTATGTACAGACGGTATGAATCCTTTTGGTAATATGAGTAGCACACATAGCTCTTGGCTTGTTATGTTTGTTTAATACAACCTTCTTTCTTGGTTGACCATGAAACGTAAGTATGTTTTTTTTGTCTTTGATGATATCAGGTCCGAAGCAGCCGGGTAATGATATTGATGTGTATCTTGCTCTTCTAGTGGAGGATTTATTGACTTTTTTTTAATAATGGTGTTCGAGTGTATGATAGGTTGGGTGAAGATTTCTTGACTCTTAAAGCATTGTTATTTTTCACAATTAATGATTTTCATGCATATGGGAATTTATCTAGGTAATCTGTGAAAGGCTACTTAGCTTGTCCAATTCGTGAGAAAGATGCCAAATTTTGTCAATTAAAACACGGTTGTAAGACCGTTTATCAGGGGTACATGCGATTTCTTCCCGAGGGCCACCCATGGCGATTGGTAAAAAAATGGTTCTATGGGAAAGTAGAGTCACAAGTCACACTGGTGCCACGGTCAGGTACACGGATTTATGAAAATGTTAATAATTTGCCCACTTGCTTTGGAAAGAAGAAAAGAAAAGCTTCCGTTGAAGGAAGTTGGAAGAAATGCTCAATTTTTTCAACCTACCTTATTATGAGCATTTGGATGTTAGACATTGTCTAGACGTTATGCATATTGAGAAGAATGTTTGTGATTCTTTGGTTGGGATGTTGTTAAATACCCCAGGCAAAATAAAGGATGGATTGAAGGCTAGGCTATATTTGGTTGAGTTTGGTATTTGGAAGAATCTAGGGCCAGTGACTATCGGTGATGAATGTTATTTCCCTCCTGCTTGCTATTCAATGTCGTAATTGAAGAAGAAATCCTTTTGTGAGACCCTAAGTGGTGTGAAAGTGCCTATTGCATACTCGTCCAACATTAGCAGTTGTGTGTCAGTTGAGGAGTTGAGCTTAGGTGGGTTGAAGTCACACGATTGTCACAACCTCATACAGGAATTGAATGTCATTGTCATTTGTGCTACATTACCTTCTCATGTAAGATTGTGCATCATGAAGCTCTGTTGACTTTTCAAATACATTTGTCGTAAAAGTATTAGTGTATAAAAGTTGGATAGTGATGTGACGTCAAAGGCATGTATTTTCTGAGGCATTTAACATCTCTTTTGTTATCTTTTTGTTGGAAGATTGCTA
>JAULKK010215002.1:0-15716 GCA_032355705.1 Rubia peregrina
TTCTTTCTCCGGGTCTTCAAAAGTCTTCATTGTCTTCAAAATGGATTCTTCAAGGTCTTTGAATCTTCTATAATTACTTCTTCTCTTTATTACAAGTGACAAAAGCGATAAAGTCGCTCTCAAAACTAACAATATGAATTCAAGGTAAAATAGGGTCTTCAGAGCATCAAAGTCAACCAAAATGAATCTAAGAAGGCACTAAAATCACCATATAATATGGCCACATCAGTAACTTACCCTTTTAGAAATACGAGACGTCGAAGGAATATAGATACACGTAATACAATGAATACTGACATAATTAAATCACAAAAATTGAAGCATTTATAAAGGGGAAGCATAATGACAAGAGAGAATTTTGGAACAATACAGCAAATAAGGAGGGGGAAATCTCGGTTCGATGAGGCAAATTCTCAAATGGCTAAGTCAGTTACAAGTATAATGGATAAATAGAAAATTTTGAATTTCAAATTCAAACTTCAAAATTGAAAAAACAAGCAGCATCGCATCAATATCCAAGAAGCAATAAACACTTCACGAAGACAATACTGGCGAACATGTTGTTATAGCTTCAAGACTTTGCAAAACAACATTTGGCAAATATAATACAAAAGTAAAAAAGCCATCGTTCGGTATTTGCTAGTCTTCATAACTAGGGGGCTTTTGGTGTATATCTAGCCAAACTAGATACTGCTGACTTCTAAACCCAGCCCAATCTTGATTCACGAATAAGCAAGACTATTCAGCCCAAAATTCCAAGTCAATAGGGAGCCTATAAATATGGAACAAGGTGATCGTGGATTCAATTATAAACTGAGAAAGGCGGCATGTAGACACGAACCAAAAAGATAGTGATCATGACTCAACCATGATCCCAAACCCAAACAATGTGGAACCACGACCACGAGAGGCTATAAATATAGGAAGAGCAACATTAGCTCGAGTAAGTGGGAAAAACTAGGAAATTCTAGTTCTCTAAGGAATATACTGACTTGAACATCGAAGTGTTTCCCCGGAGTTACTTCCAGGATTTGCCTTGCAGGAGGAGATACATTACCGTGAACTACAAGCATCTTACTTGATCGGATTACCACATCACTACCCGTTTCTCCTAATTGATTGGCTTGTCAAAGCCATCATTGGGTACAAGGTGCTAGCACTCTTCGACGAACACAAAGGTTACCACCAGATCCTAATGGTGGAAGAAAATATGGTGAAGACTTCATTCATCACTAATGCAAGAACATTTTTGCTACAAGAAAATGTCATTCAGACTCAAGAATGTTGGAGCCATGTACTAACGTCTAGTGGATAAAGTATTCAAGGAACAAGTTGGTGAAAATGTTCAGATATATATGGAAGATATGGTTGTGAAAGAGTTATACGAATTTTTAACCGATTTGAAGGAGACGTTGGAGCGACTCTGAAGGGCAAACTTAAAGCTCAAACCATTAAAGTGTACCATCGAAGTAGAGACTGGGAAGTTCTTGGGTATAATGGTATCCAACATGGGATAGAACTTAATACATAGAAATTCATTTCCATCCTCAAGATGCAATATCCAAAAATGGCTAAGAATGTTAAGCGCATCACCGGCCCTTGTCCGCCTCAAGCTAATTCCTATCAGAAGGTGCCAAAAATCATCTCGCTTCATTCAAATATTGAAGAAAACAAAGAAATTTGAATGGAGGGAAGAATGTATAGCTTCATTTCAAAAACTGAAGAAACACCTCCACTCCTTGCCAACTCTCATGAAATTGGAAAAGGGAGAACTGTTTTACCTGTACATATTAGCACTGCCAAAGCTATTAGGGAAATGCTAATCAAGAAAAAGGATCAATAGCAGGACCATATCTACTTTCTCAGCAGAGTTGTGCAAGGATCAAAGATGCGATACACTCTGCTGGAAGCCTGGAACGATTAATCCTAGCTTTTGTGCTTGCGCTCGACACAGGCCCTACTTCCATGCTCATGAAATTATGCTACTGACTAATCATATGATCTGACGGTTACTTCTTAAAACCAAAGCTTTTAGTAGAATGATTAAATAGGTGGTCAAATTAAGAAATCATGACATTCAGTATAGTCCAAGAACAGCAATCAAGGGTCAAGCCCTTGCTAATTTTGTAGTAGAAACCACTGAGGGAATCCCAGAAGAACCCTTCACTAAAGATGACCAAAGGTGGAAACTATACGTAGACGGTTCATCCCACGGCGGAGAAAGTGGACCAAGTCTTCTTACCTAGTCCAGATGGGGAAGATTTTCCATACACACTACATTTTGACTTTTGAACCAATAACAATGAAGCGAAATACAAAGCTTTGATCACAGGCTTGAGATTGGCCAAGGATTTGGCATCACAATACGTGGAGATATACAATGAATCACAAATACTAGTCTAACAAGTAAGGGGGAATACAAGGCTAAGGAAAAATATTTAGAGATACTTGGAATTGGTACAGGTGATTCTGAGAAATTTTAAAAGTTACACCTAGACTCAAATGCCGAGAGAGCATAACCAGAAGGCCAATGCTCTGAGCAAGTTAGCATCAGTCAATATATGACATCCCAAAATGACTTCCCTGCCGAGTTAGAAATCATGTCCAAAATGTCTCCATGCATGGCTCCAGGAATCAATAGTAGTAAATAAAACATTAATTTACCAGAAAATACTCCCTTTGTTTAATTGTATTTTGGCACATTTATCTTTTTTTTGGTTGTTCCTTTCATATTGGCACACATTATATTTTTTTGGAAAGATTCCTTCAATTTCATCCACTCATTCTACCTTTTAATTTCTAAATTCAATTCCATCCACTCGTTTCATTCACCATAAATCCAAGCATCTTAATCTATGGTGCCAAATAAAGCGAGCGGGAGAAGTAAATCATATTGTTACAAACCACATTCAACTTTTTATAAGTTGGTTTTAAGTATAACACAACGGGCGATAATATTTAAACATATATTCGTATTTATGGACCCGAGATCCAACTCAAACTAACACGTCAGTTCTTGATCGTCACAGCTCGCCAATGTCTCCAAATTCTGGGAAAATTGATTTCAACATGGTGAGCTTATTTCTTAATAGGATCAAACTAATAATTAATAAATTACCAACATAAGTATAGTGAACCCCTCACAAAAATAGTGAACTTTTGATTTCACAAGCACCTACGACTCACTTTTTTAAAATGAATTAATAATTCCATTCTTCATATATTCTAACCCGAAAGGTAGGATGAAATTGGAAGAAATGGAACACACATTTGACATGTTCTAATTCGATGAATTTTACTGCATCAAAGCTATATGTGTTTCCTTTTAAATATTAGTTTCAAACCCAATTTGGAGGACGATTTCGAAAAATCTTGTAACCAGTTGACATCTTTTTATTTGTAATAGCTTCCGATTTTGGAAGTGTATCAGAAATTTATTGTCTGTGTTGAAATCATGTGCAGCTTTGAAGAACATGTATTCCTTTAAATAACGTGTTAGGTATAATCTATCCCATTCATGAAAAAAGCGTTAAATATGCTCAAAATAGAATTTTCTGTATAGCTTATTTACACCACAGCATAATGTTTTGAAATAAACATCTCGTACATGGTAAAATATACATTAATCTAAAAATTGTAATCTAATAGGAAGGCCCAAAATGTGCTTCTTGGCTGGCCATCTCCAGCCGTCTAATAACCCTAAGATTTTCTTTGTTTCATAAGTCTTCGTCCTCAATTTTATTATTGTTAGACTTAGTCAAATAGAGTACTAGGTTTTGTTAGAGTTAGAGTTGTAGTTACCATATGACTCTCTGATGTAATCTTCTATTTATTCTCATGAATCAATAACAAAATCATTACGGGAAATCATTTTTTCATGGTATCAAAGCAAGTCTAGTCTTGGTCCTAAAATTGTTTTTGTCCCTCTCTTTCTTCTTATTCTTTTTTACCATAATTCTGGCCAAACTCTGGCAAATTTTTGGCAAAACAATCCAGTTTTGTTTCTTTCTTCTTCATCACCAGTCCAATTTTCCGACGTATATCCACGACATTGGCACCCCATATCCAGTCAGATACTTTCCGACCCTCTCCGGCAGTTTCAGCTTCATCACTAATAATCCTTAACTTTAGCAACGAATGTATCCTTGGTCTGGCGTCTGATTCATCATCTCCCACGTCCGATTCATCATCTCTGGCGTACGATTCATCTCTCCACAGTGTCTCTCTTTGGAAGTGGCATTGGTTCTCTCTGATGTATTGCTTAGCTTCTTTCTTGTCGTCAGCCTTAATATTTCAGTGAATTAGTAGTTCATCATCTTTGTGCACTGTCCTGTCCAGCAACCAACTTTAGCAGGTGAGATCCACTCGCACAAGTTTATACCAACATTTCTCAACACACTGCTTGGGATACTCGAGAGACCATAACAGCGCATCCCAATAGGTAAGCGAGAGGTATACGCTTTCCATCTCTTCTCTGCGCATCTATTGCATGTGCCTGGTGGTTTTTTGGCCAAAATTTTGTTCTCTTGTTCTTATTTTCCCTCTATTGATACGAATCATTTTTGTTCTTAACGGAATGATATTTTGAGACATACTGGCTTTTCTCATCATCAACGACATGATGGCTCCAAGTGGATTGTAGACTCTAGCGCCAGAAAACACATGGCATCATCTCCTACTATTGTTGATCATGTGATACCTAATGATGGTTCTTCCCGCATCTATCTTGGTAATGGTTGTCATCTCCCTATTACTTATGTCGGTGATTCTAAAATTTCTAAGTCTCTGCCTCTTTTTGATGTGCTTATTGTGTCTGATATAACTAAAAAATGCTTTCGATCAATAATTTAATTCAGGATTTAAACTATGTCGTATGCTTTGATGATCACTCATTTATTGTTCGACATAAAAACACAAGGAAAACCTTAGGTCATGGTTATATTGAGGATAAGATTTATGTTTAGATTATGGTGCATCTTCATTGTAATCTACTGTGGAATCAAAGAAGTCGAGTGCATATTATGAAACTTGGCATGCTAGACCTGTCATGTTTCGTATTCCATTATTTCTGGTTTGCGTGCATCTGGATCCTTATCTGTCTTATCAGTTTTTCCAAACCTAACCTTGTGATGCGTGTGAAAATGCTAAAGGGAAGCGATTATCTTTTCATTCAAATGATAAACGTGCTGCTAGGATACTTGATCTAGTTCATTGTGATTTATAGGCTCCCTCTCCTATTTTATCTGATAATAGTTTCTCCTACTGTACTATTTTCCTTGAAAATTATTCCCAACTCTCATGGTTTTACCCACTGCGCCACAAATCTAATTTTTGGGATGTTTATTGCCAGTTTGAGGCTTTTGTGGAGAACCGGTTTTCTTCAACCATTAAGGTGTTTCATAGTGATAAAGGGACTGAGTTTGTAAATGGTCGCTAACGCTCTCACTTTCAGACAAAGGGCATTCATAATCAGATCTCTTGCTCATGTACTCCTGAGCAGAATAGTCAGGCTAAGCACAAGCACTTCCACATTTCTTAGATGGTCTTATCTTTGTTATACCACTCTTATGTCCCTCTCTCCCGCTGCTTTGCTGCGACCACTTATACCATACATCGGTTGCCCACTCATTTCTTGGCGGACGATCACCATACAAAATTATTAATGGCCATGTTCCCATATAAACAAACTTCCATGTATTTGGTTGTCGTGTATACCCTTATCTTCTTCCATATGCAACTCACAAACTCGCTTCTCACATTTTTCCCTGCGTCTTTCTTGTCTACAGCTCCCAATACAAGGGATATCAATGTTTGGATCATAAGATTGGAAATATATGTCACCAAACATGTTTGGTTTGACGAAACTTCTTTTCCTTATACCGATGGTTCTAGTTCAGTATCACTGGTCTCTCTGGAAGTCTCTACTTTTTTTGATCTCACTGATGCATTAGTTTATATTCCTACTTCTTCCACATTGGCATCTACTCCTGATTGACTTGTCACTTCGGTTTCCACCCCTCCTGGCTCATTGGCATCATCGTCATCACCGACTGTGGAACCCTATTCTATCTGCTTTGCTCATTCAAACCATTAAGTGGCCATTTCGATGCATTCTGCTCCGCCTATCTCATCATTGACCAGCTCACCTAGTTCGTCAGCCATTACATCGGCCCCGGCTGCTCCTTCGATCCCTCTACCTAAGCCTTGTCCTCATTGAATGGAAAATAAGTACACGACCGGTGCTATTCAACGTAGAGATTACTCTGACATTTTTGCTCATGGTCTTCTTGCTACCCTACTTTCCCAGATAATTCCTACAGATTATTGCTCGACCCTTCAAGTTCCATCATGGGTTTCATCTATGGATGATGAGATAGTGGTTCTTCATGGACAACACACTCGGGATCTGGTTCCACGACCATCAGATGTCAACATTGTCGCTCCAAGTGGGTCTATCGGCTAAAGTACGTACTGATTGCATAGTTGATCTCCCTAAGGCTCGTATCATGGCAAAAGGTTTTTCTTAGATCCCTTGTTTTAACTTTGACCACACATTCAGTCCCGTGGTCAAAGCCTCTAATATTCAGACAGTTCTTCCTAATTCCATTATGCACTCTAGGCTTCATCATATATTGGACGTCAAGAACCCCTTCCTCAACAGTGTGCTCAATTATCTTATTTAAATGGCGCAGCCAGTCAGCTACAAGGACCCTCTTCACCCATATTATGTTTGTTGCTTTCGGAAGGCCATTTATGGTCTCAAGAGAGCCCATCGGGGATGGTTTCAGTCTTTCAAACCAACTTTATTCAGCTCAATTTTCAGTGTAGCTCGGCTGACACTTCCCTATTTGTTCTATCTTAGGGATCATCGTTGTTGTTCTAGTCACCTACATCTTTGGGTAATCTAATTGGCTAGGCCAAGTATTCCAGAGATATTCTTACTCGTGCAGGAATGTCTAATGTGGCTCTAGTTTCCACTCCATTTGTGCCTGATTCTCAATACCACAACAAAATTATTCCTGTCTTCCTGAATCTAACACTCTATCATTCTCTAATCAGGGCTCTCCAATATCTGACTATTACTCATCAATATTTGACTTTTACGGTCAACACAATTAGCCAGTATCTTTAGGACCCTCGAGATGATTAATTTTTTTACAGTTACTCGGATTCTCCTATATGTTCAAGGCACTTTGCACTTTGGTCTCTTTTTTGACTCTGTCAACTCTCCTGTAGTGTTGGGCTATTCTGATACTGATTGGGCTTATTGTCTTGAGACCTCGACGTTCCACTTAAGGTTATTTCTTGGCAAAAACCTTGTTTTTCGGAGTACCAAAAAGTAGCCATTGTTTATTGTTCCAATACCGAGTCTGAGTATTATGCTCTCATTAACATGGCTTCCAAGATTGATTAGTAGACTCATCTTCTGCGAGATCTTCATGTACCACTTTCTGGTTCTCCACTATTGTTATGGGATAACAGTTGTGAAATTTTCTTAGCTCAAAATTCAGTTATTCACAAGCGAGCGAAGCACATCAGCATCGACTATCAATTTTTTGGGAGGTAGTTGCGGTTGGCAAGTTACGCATTGCTTATGTTCCTAGTTCCCTTCAGATTATAGACATCTTCACCTAGGGTCTCTCTCATCCTCTATTTGAGTTTTTCATATCCAAACTTTATGTCTCTCAACATCTGAAGCTTCGCTTGTTGAGGGGTGTTAGCCTTAGTCAAATAAAGGACTAGGTTTTTTTAGAGTTAGATTTGTAGTTACCATACGACTCTCTGGTGTAATCTTCTATTAATTCTCATGAATCAATAACAAACTCATTATGGGAATTCTTTCAATTATTCTTCATCTTTGTCATACATGTTGTGCATATGTGTTGTCTTCTTCCTCACCTACAATTTTTTTGCCTCGTGTAAGAATCAGAATACGATTGGCAAATGAAATTGATATATCATAAGAAAATTTTGTTTCACCTTCATCGGTGTTCTCTCTCATGATGCTTTCTCTGAAAATCCTATGCATCCATTTTCAATCTATGAGTTTTCACTTCTCGTTCTCAAAGAACTTTGGGTCGTACTTTTAGGAGGAACAATTGAGCTAGAAAAGAAAAATTTTATCTTGCTTGAGGAATTTGGAAATGACCAAACTAAACGAGAACTGAGAGCCTTCTTGTTTGAATGAACAACTGATTACAATATGTGTTGCACAATGGTGAAGTCGGGATTGATCTTCACCTTCTGTACAAAATAGTTGAACAACATGATTCCACTTATCGTTGGCTCGTATATGTGACCTCCCGCTGGAACCAACCCCTTTTCCACCATCTCGTATATATTTTGTATTGTCAAAATTTTCCACTTATAGCTCTTAGTTGTGTCAAGTTCGTAATGGGACCTATTATACAATAGTCCAAGCTCAATTAGATTCACCATTCGAGGCTCAACGTGTACCGGGCAGTTTGAACGATGATAATTATTTACATGAATATCTTTACACTAAATAACAGTCCTCGAAACCCCGATAGGGACAACTCAATGTGTCATTGATTTCCTATGGATCGATTTCAAACTGTCTACCATTGACTATAGTAGAGAAAGACCCTCAATCAATGTCCATGGCATTGACATAAAATTGACACACTTTATCAAAGTGCGCCGCATCGGCAATGGCAACATTGGATTTCACACAATAAACACACCCTATTCAACCATAGCCTCGTGATATCATTCAATTCTAATGCATATGAATCTAATGACCTTGCATTTTGTAATAAATATTTATACCTCTAATAAGCATCGACTGACACAAACCTCGAAGCGTCGAACATTGGAGCCATCCTTTGCTTAGCCAGTTGCTTCTTCCTCTTAGTCTTTCCACTTTACAGAACCAAGATTTTTTCCATTGTAATCTTCATGAGGAACGAAATTGCAGAGTGAATTTTTTGGAATACGCAATTAATTTGCAGATGATTTGAATATGTATCAGTGCATTGTTTGGTTTATTTATAAAGACCTAATTCTATTTATTTATTTTTTGAAATTGTGTTTTTTGGGGGCTTGAAACTTGTTTCCGAAATCGAAACATTGATCGCGTGTTATAATTTCAAATAAAATAATATAATAATATTCCATGCCCCTCTGTCAAAACATTTTTGGATTCGGAACTTGCTAGGATTTTATGTCAAACACTAACTGATATGATTTCAGCCATCGAAAGAAAATATTGTTGAAAAAATGGCTAACAATATTCCTTCCTCCATTTCAAAAAATGGCCCCACAAATTATTACTCTCTATCAGGATATGTAACGAAAATTGACACCTACAATATGTCCATTTTATTCAGTAACTAAAACAGAAATTACTTTCTGGAGTATACCTAGCCCATATTCTGGAGGTTGTTGGCCTTTAGGCCCAGCCCAATACTCAACTGTCACTCCCAGTGTTCACATCACCAATGAACCGAGAAAGGTGGAGCCTTGTCTGAGACTCGGCCATGAATCGATAAAGGTGGAACCACGTTTCAAGGTTTAACCACGAACCGATATTGTAGGAACCATGATGCACCCACAGTCTCAGAAGCTGACAATGCAGAACCACGATTGCAGACGTCTATAAATACAAGGAGATTAGCACTGAAGAAGGTAAGTGAGACTAAACTAAGAAATTCCAGTTCTCGAAGGAAAAGACTGACTTGATTGTCGGAGTGTTTTCCCTGAAATCCTTTTTGGGATCTATTTTTCAGGATGAGATATTTCCCGATGAACAATGAGTGTATTACAAGGTTGGAATGCCACATCACTGGCACTGTATGTGAGGATCGGAAATTTGTTTTTGTTCTAAGATACTTCAAGTAAACAATGGTGTTCACCAGAATTGAGAAAAGCCACAATCACCAGACACAAGAATAAACGGGTGGACACAACAGGAACACGCATCCTAGCTAAGACCAAGAGTTCATCCATATTATAGAAAGGGAACACCAAAAGGAAGATACAGAATATGATGAGGAAGAAGCAGAATCCCATAACACAAACCAAGAAAAAAATGATGAGCATTTGCATTAAGAAGCGAACAAAGAAAGTTTGTACAATCAATTTTTATCCACTCTAAAGCCAAAATCCACAAAAGTGAGCAAAAAAGTCAAGTGCAAGAAAGCCTCAAGTACGAAGATGAGTTAAGAGAGATTGTAGAAGATGATTATGTAGATAACTCGTCATTGGCACCGCGTCTTCATGACTTCATGGTGCCAAAGCACTTCAAGTTACCTTTGCAGTTAAAATCTATGATGGAACCACATACTCGAAGGAATTTTTGCAATTCAATCGCAATACCATAAGATTTCAAGATGCGGATATAAAGTTGGTATGCAAAGCTTTCCCTATCATCTTATTAGAGATAGTGATCACATGGTACGAAGACTTACCAATTGGAAGCATTAAGTCTTGGGCAGAGTTATCGGATTTTTTTGGGGCGCTTATACCAAAAGTAGAAATTCACAAAAACAATAGCAGACCTAAACGAAAGTCTCACAGAATATCATAGTAGGTTCGTCACTGAAAGTTTACAAGTACGACACTTGTCATTCCAGTCCTCGTTGGGTGCATTCATAGGGGGCATGCGATCAGGAGAATTTTATAAGATGATAAAGCAGTATGCGTGAACTGAAGAGGCAAATAACTGCCAGATAGAGTGGGAGCGAGGCGAGAAAATGATGATGGAGGATGCAGAAAGAAGCTTTGTAAAGAAAGGAAATGAAAGTACACCTTTGAAAGGAATAGAATCAGGAATGCAAGTAACATCGTTCGAAGAGACACCCCTGACAAAGTAGCGAAGAGAAATACTACAGGCAAACAAATAATTATTTCGTGAGCTTGAACCAATGATAGTACCTCTAGAAAAGAGATCCAGAGAATATTATTGTGCCTTTCACAAAGACCATGGCCATGACATTGAGTATTATAGATACTTGAGAAGGAAAATAGAGGATCATTTTAGGAGTGGTCGTTTAAGCAAGTACTGGAGAGAAGATGAAGGGAATCTATACAACGAAGCCAATAAAGCTGGGAGCTCTATAGCTAAGAACCAAGCCCCACCCAACACATAGAGAAAGATATAGAATATAACATCAACAGTGGATTACGAAGAGAAAATCGTGAGCGAGGCTCCAGAAAGAGTAATCCTATCAATACATGGATCAACGAAGTCCCTGTCAAATAACTCTTAGAAAGCCAAGGCTAGGTATCTACGACCACAGGAGCCGGCTGACAAAAGACTTCACTTAGATGAAGCGACTGCATTTAGCTAAGAGGATGCAGTAATCAATGATCCACCAGATAATGACCTGATGGTCATCATCGCTAAGATTGTAAACGCAACAGTTCATAGGGTGTTTGTGAATGATGGTAGTGCGGTTGAAATTTTATTTGTGGATTGCTTTGATAAGTTGGGTTTCAAGAAAAGCGACTTAAAAATCCACATCCTCCCTCGTAAGATTCACGAGACGAGCATGACACCACTAGGCAACATATAACTTGCCTTTTACAATATGGGAAAATGACAACATCTGTACTATCATGTATGATTTTGTAGTTATAAACACACCAAATCCATTTAATGCTATCATCAAAAGGCCTTGGATGAATACAACAAAGGTGATATGGTCCCCATATCACTTGGTAATGAAGTTATCAGATCCAGCAGGAATATCAACGATAAGAGGGAACCAGTAAATTGCCACACAATGTATTGTTATTACAATGAAAGCATGAAAGAATGCGGAGCAAACAAAAATGGTGAACACTATCTCAGATACCAAATTGCTCAATCAATCAGATCCTCCAGTAGATTTGGGAGAAAAAATTGAAGTTGCCACTTTGGATGACGAAGATGATTCTAAGTGTGTCAAGATAAGAAAAAATCTTCCAGAGTTTTGGAAAGCAAGGGTCATAGAAATCCTACAAAGTTACAAAGATACATTCGCCTGGAATGTACAGAACATGGGAAGAATTTACCCAGGAATTGCTGCCCAATAATTCAATATTAGCGATTTAATCAAACAATTCAAGAAAAAGCAACGAAACCTCGCTAGTGAAAGGCAGAAAGCAATTGAAGAAGAAGTAACAGCATTGCTTGAAGCTAGTATTTTAAAGGAGATAACCTACCCGAAGTGGTTAGAAAATCCAGTAACGGTAAAAAATAGATACGAGGTGGAGAATGTGTATATATTTCACCACTAAATAAGACTTTCCCAAAGGATTGTTATCCTTTGCCTAAGATCTTATCCTTTTCCCAAAATTGATCAGCTGGTCGAGGAAATTTAATGATACGAAGTTCTAGGCTTTTTAGACGCGTATAAAGGATACCACCAAATACTGATGAATCCAGAAGATGAAGGAAGACGACGTTCATAACCAGCTTTGGAATATTCTATTATGTGAAAATGTTGTTTGGCCTTAAAAAATGCAGGAGCAACATATTAGAGAGTGATCGACAATGCATTTTTCAATCAAATAGGATGAAATGTGGAGGCATATGTTGATGACATGGTTATCAAAAGCAAAAGGATAGGCAACTTCGCGGAAGACTTGAAGGAAACATTTGACATGCTAAGTGGAATGGGCATGAAGTGTAATCCCCAAAATTGTATATTTGGAGTAGGCGCAGGGAAATTCTTAGGGTACAAAGTATCCTCCAGAGCGATCGAGGCCAATCTAAAGAAGATACAAGCTACAACTGAACTTCCTCAACCACGAACAGTTAAGGAAGTGTAGGTATTAATGGGATCATTGGCCCACTTAGCAGATTTGTTTCAAAAGTATATGAGAAACACTTCCCATTCTTCAAGATCCTAAATAAGGTAAAGAAGTTTAGCTAGAATGAGGAAAGCCAAGAGGCAATTGATTCCTTGAAGGAGCAGCTTCAGGTGTTACCAACACTGAAATCGTCAATCTCTAGAGAAACCCTATATTTGTACCTGGCGGTTTCAAAAAAATGTGGTAAGATCAATTTTGGTGCTTCAAGAAGGGCAAAGAAAGCTACAGGTTTACTACATTAGTAGAATACTACAGAGTGCAAAAAATGGCGTACATGCCCATTGAAAAACTAATTCTAGCTTTAGAATACTCAGCAAGGTGGTTGCGAACCTATTTCCACAGTCATGAAATCGTTGTATATACTGATTATCCAATCAAGAATATTCTAAGCAAACCTGAAGCATCTGGTCGAATGACCATGTGCGATCTCGAATTGGGGTAGTATGAGATACAATTCAAACCACAAATTACAATCAAGGCCCAAGCTTAGCAGATTTCATCACAAAGATGACAAGTGAAGATGCATAAGACACGAATGAGCAGAAAAATCTTGGATTCGACAAAGGGAAATCCAAATGGGGGGACATTGCATGGAAAATTGTTCGTGGATAGAGCATCTAGCAAAGAAGGTTGCGGTGCAGGGCTACTATTAGTCAACCTAGAAGGAGGGGAGCACTGATATTCGCTTCGTTTTGATTTTTCTCACTAAAAATGAGGCAAAGTACGAGGCATTAATATGTAGCTTAGACCTTACAATCAGGACGAAGGTCAAAAGTGCTCGGGCCTTTAGTGATTCATAGATAGTAATCCAACATGTGCAAAGATGTGAAAACGCAAAAGAAGATTCCCTAAGCAAGCTAGAAACATCTGGATTTGATTCATTGGTCGAACACAAGGATGTGAAAGTAAATGTCATTCCAGTAATAAGTACAACGATGAAAACTCTGTCAACAATTCAGACGGAAGAAATAAACTTGATGACACTGCTAATAGATTACATCGCAAAGGGAAAGTTTTCAGAAGATAAGACAAAAGCCAGAAAGTTGTAACTACAATCTCACAACTACGTTTATGAAGGGGGAGTCCTATGGAAAAAAGGTTTCCTATCTTCATATGTAGGACCGTTGCAAACAGGCGAGATCTTGAAAGAAGTGCACGAATAACTAATCGTAACACATCAGGGTTCTCAAACAATAGCGAAGAAGATAATTTGGGTAGGATACTATTGGCCAAGTACGTTCAACAATATGTACAACTTCATGCTCAAATGTAAAAGTTTCCAGATCAACGCTCTGATATTGTACATGCCACAGGCTGCTTTAACAGGAATATATGGAACTTGGTAATTCGATAAGTGGGGAATTCGATAAGTGCCTTCGATTGGAGCGAAATATATGAACCTTGGCTACTTCACTGAATGGTGCTCGAAGTTAGTGATTACAGAGAAGTGCAATTATGTAGCTTACCCTCAAGCAAATGGACAGGTGGAAGTCACCAATTGGACTATAGTTCAGGGTATACATAAAAGATTGGAAGGAAAGCGAACTAATTGGGCGGACAAAATACCCAATACCTGTGGTCATACAGAACAACTGTTCGACAACCAACAGGAGAAATGACATATAGTCTGGTTCATGGTTACGAGGTAGTAATACCGGTGGAAATCAGGAACTCAAGCTTTCAAGTACAAGTATACAAGGAGGATGCTAACCCCAAAAGGATGAGGTTGGACTTAGATGAACTTTGGGAAAAAATAACAAGAAATGATCACAGAGGTAAAGTACAAGGAGAAGATGGCCAAGGCATACAACCAAAAGGTCAAACAAATGCAATTCCAAATTGGTAATCTTGTGTTGAGAAAGAACGAAGGAAGTTTGGCGGAGGACAAAGTAAAGCGAAGCCTAAAATGGGAAGGACCATACAAGATAGTGAAAAATCATCGATGAAACTGATGTAAGCTAGAGAGTGGACTGCAGCAGCGTCCCCAAAACTTGGCATGTGATAAACTTAAGGAAATTCTATGTCTATATCTAAGGTGGAGGATAGGAAGAATCCAGATTATATAGAAGCCATGAAATGATCATTAGCGATATTAACGTTCTTGTTTTATTTTGAAGGTGATATTATCGCAACCGTATAGGAAAAATATCAACTAAATGATCTATGTTTTGAAGCATAGTTCTGAGAATTATCCGAGAGTAACCTGCCTCACAGAATGGCACTATTGGATTCTTCTTCTCGAGAACTATAAAATCGACTACAAGAACTCTCAAAACAGATCAACAGTTCACCCGTAGTGACGCAAAGACCGGCCGGCCGACCGGCCCGGTGAAGAAAAAGCGAGGCCCTGCCAGCACGCAAGACCGCACGCCCGCATGCCCGAAAAAATGGGAAAATGAGACTTCCGAGTAGAAAATGTGCGGCCAGCACCTGACCGCACGCCAGAGACCTTAAGCGCGCGTGCAGTTTCGCCCGGCTGACATGGCTATCGCGAATGGTTTCCATGCCGGTGCCCAAGCCACCGCCTGCCAGCGCCCGAGTTGTTCAGTGCTGGCCACGCGCACCCGCGCGTCTAGAACCCAACATTGACCATTCTTCTCACCTTTTTGGGGACTATAAATACCCCTTCCTTATCTTCATTCCCCAACTTCTCTTGGCCGAAAATAGCTCTCCAAAAACCCTAGAACTCCATTTTTCTTCTTCTTTTCTTCTTTCTTTTCTTATTTTTGGTAGATTAGTTATTGGTTGTTTGTATTTAGCTTAATTAACTCCTTGGGAGCATTGGATTGAGGCTTCCAAACTAATGTAGTAAGAACCTCTATTTCACTCTTTCTTGAAGCATTTGTTATTTAGCATTTATAATGTTCTTGATGTTGAGTTTTACTTCATTTATGCTA
>JAULKK010215109.1:0-15708 GCA_032355705.1 Rubia peregrina
TCATTTAATATATCTTGAACATAAAAATTGGCAGGGAAAATAAATTTATCAACTTTGACAATACATCTTCCACAATTACCCTAGGGTAGGCATTAGAACGGTCAGCCAATTGGATCACTGCCCTAATTTCATGCAATTTCCCAAGATCTAAGGATCCATATAAGGAATATGGAATCACATTGATTGATGCTCCTAGATCTGACATGGAATTTTGAAAATTCTTACCACCTATGACACAAGGAATGGTTAACATTCCGGGATCATCACATTTAGGGGGAAGTTTCTTTTGTAAAAGGGCTGTCACTTGACCACCAATTTTTTTCTCACCATTTTCAACGTTTTACTTCTCCTAGGGGCACATAATTCTTTGATAAATTAGAAACCTAGGAACTTGGTAAATGGAATCAAAAAGAGGAATATTTATCTCGCACTTGCAAAAGACTTCAAAAAGTGCTTTATTTTCATCTTTGCGATTCTTATCCCGAAAAGGGTGGTGGTGAAAGAACTTTCTTGATTTCTCGCTTCTCTGGTGGTTGAGTGGCCACCTCCTCGACCTTTTTGTCCATCACCACAAGCTCTTCTTCTATCTCCTTCCCGATCTTCATAATTTCCTCAAGCTCCTTGGTTTCTTTCCCACTCCTTAATATTATGGTGCTAGCATTAAGAGATTGGGGGTTTAACTTCATTTGTTATAGGATTTTCCCGAAATCACTAGGTTTTATCCGGGCCACGGAAGATGCAATTTGGCTAATTTGGATTTCCAAACTCTTGAATCTCCCGGAAGAACGGTCTTCCACGTTTGTGATTCTAGAGGTGGTTCGGTATTCCAAAGTTTGTGACCATATTAGTTATAGCATGTAAGATCTCATCATGATTCAACCTTGGTCTTCCTTCTTGGGGGTTAGATGACCCCTTGTTCTTCGGGTAGGATTGTTTTGGAGCCCGATTGTACCTTTGATTTCCTTTGTATTGAGCTTGTCCCCCTCTTTTATTCGATTGATAAACACTTTGGCCACCTTGATAACCACCATGGGGATTTGATTTCCCAGCTTGATCATCTCTCTACCTAAAGATTGGATGGTCTCTCTACCCAAGATTGTAGGTTTTGGAGTATGGATCATACTTCTTGTCATTTCCTTATCCCTTTTGTATACCTTGACCACCTTGGTAGCCTCTATTCCCTTGGAAACCTTGGCCCTGTCCTCCTTGATAGCCCATTTCTTTGGCTTCCTTAAACTCTTCATCTTACATGTGGGGAGATGTTCCAATGAACACACCCCACAATCTTGACTTGATGCACTCTCCCCTTCATTAACTCCTTCATTATGGAAGATAGGGCTTGAACTTGTTCCTCAAGCTTGGGAGTTTCTGGATTTGAAGACTCTTGTAAATTTTCCCTTTCCCTTGTGCCAAATTGTCTAGTATCATTAGCCATATCTTCAAACAATGACATGGAATTTTTAGAGATCTTGCTAGCAATTGACCCATTACAAGCGGTATTGACCATCCTCATGTCTTCAACGGATAATCCGTTGAAGAAATAGTTACAAGGTCTCCTTCTTTGTACGGGTGGTAGTGGAAACTAGCTAGCAACCTCGTAAACCTCTCCCAATATTCATTTAAGGATTTACCCGGTCATTGGAATATGTTTCTTAGCTTCTTCTTCAAACCCGCAGACTTAGACACCAGAAAGAATTTCTCTCAGAATTTCCGATTCATATCCATCCACGATGTTATACTTCCTGGAGGGAGGTAGTATAACCAATCTTTGGCCCGTCCTTCAAAGAGAACGGGAATACCCTTAGATTGAAATAATTTTCTAAAACTCAGGGTGGCTTTATATTCATACTCACGAGGTGGAACTCAAACAAGTGTCTGTTTGCATCCTCCCCATTTATCCCATGGAAAGATGGTAGAAAATTGATCATTCTGGACTTGAGCTCACAGGTGACATTTTTCGGAAGAGAGGGGAAAATAATGCAAAGCGGTTGACTCTCAAGGTTAGGGGCCATGATCTCTCTCAAGGTGCTTGTCTATCGGTACGAGTATTGATCATGAACCAAGAACCAAAGAAATACAATCTTATCCAAAGTAACAATCACAAAAGCAAGCAAACGTCAACAACACAAATGAAACACAAATAAAAACACAAAGAACTACACTAACACTTGAACAAAATAAGCCTTCTCCCTGGCAGCGCCGCCAAACTTTTGGAGGACATTTGCATGCCTCTCAAAGATAGTATTTATAGGCCCTAATTGTGGCTAACTACTAGAAAGTAGATAGTGGAAAGTTGGGGTCATCCACGAAGAAAATGGGGGGTTTGTGAAGTGTTGAATGTAGTTAAAAGCGCACAAAGATGTCACTTTAAGTGTGTGGTAACAAAGTGGTGGTTTTTGAGTTTAGAAAACACTACGAATACTTTAAGCAACTAGATTAACAAACAATTAGAAAAAATGATGTAAATACGATCGCAACTAGCATGAAAGATGTAACAAAGATTATAATGAGTCTAGGGCATAATTGGTTTACATTCTGGTTATCCTTTGATTATCGACTAATTATCCTATTTTTATGCATTAGCCACATATTGTGGATAACTTGCCAACACCTTTCGAGTGAAGACATTTCTCACCTCTCCTCGGTTATAGTTAGAATGAGCGTTTGGTGCCACACAATAACCCTTACCCTCGGGTCACTCTAGAAAATTGGCATCATAGACTTCCCCGAGAATAGAAATTAACATGGAGACCCAATAAAACTAATAAAATATCCTATAAGCGAGAAATATCGGGATAGCACAGTTATGTTCCCTAATGACGACTACGAGGATTTACCTTCATGCTAGGCATCATTAGTGTACTACTTCAATAATTAGTTAAACCCATTCAAATTCATCCTAAATCTAAGCAATTTCATCCATAAATAATCATAATTATTTGTCACACCCAATTATAACCACACATTAAACAACGATAATCACATCGACAAAAGGACAAAGTCTTTCGGGTTTGACCAAAAACCTAGCAAAGAATCAATTCATAATCTTCAACTAGTTGATCATTCTAGTCTAAATCATGCATTAGTCACACAACATAGCATAAAATATAGTTGATAATCAAAGCACAAAATAGGACACATAAAATATCACAAATTCATACTATAAATGCTTACCGATTTCTCCCAAGAGTACATTTAGCCTAGATATCTAAATCACATAACAAATGAGCAAGAATCCATGGTAAACATAGAGTAAATGATTAGAAATAAATGTAAACTAGGGTTTTAGAGGGGAAATTTGGGGATATCAAATGAGGATAAGATAGAGGCTATTTATAGTTCAATTTGGTCCAGAAAAGTCAAAAGTGTAGCATAAGTGTGCAGGTCACGTGTAGGCTGCAAGCCCATTGAAGCGACCGTTGAGCGCATTCTGAGTAGCCGGCGCACGTCTGTGCACTTCGCCACGCAAGGCGTGCAATTTTTTCCCAGAGGGCTGTATGCCCCTTTTGTTTTAGGGTGTGGGTGCACAGCTAGGCACCCAGTCGGTCTTCTCCTCGGTCGGCCGGTCTTCTTTCTTCAAATCCAGATATATTTTTTTTCTTCTACCAAATCGTATTGGCCTTCACTTATAAGCTCTTTTTTTGTGAATCTTCATTTTTGAATCTTTCATCATGAGCATGATCATGAAGGGCATTCCAGAAACTTATTAAACTAGAGACTTAAGATATAAATCCTAAATCATCATCATAACCTTTTTATCAACAAAACATCCATCAACCTTACATAAAATCCTAATTTATTACAAATATGAGTTTTAAATGTGCTTAAAAGATGAAGTGAGCACATCACTCATAAGAACACAAATCCCTTAGACTCAAAATAGGTTACAAAATGAAAGATTTAGATATAAAACCCGAAAATGGACATTGAAACCCCTTATGATGTAAACCTACTTAAATCTAGGAAGCTTCCAACAAAATGATAACAAAAGAGATGTTAAATGCTTTGAAAAATAATGCATTTGAAGTCTCATCATAATGATTCCATATTTAATCCAAAAATCATCCAAGTTGGGATTTCATTATATTGGGAAGGTTAAGAAGAACAGATATGTAAATTCCTTAACATGGGTTACTGTAGATGAAATAGATGGATTTATGTTATCATGAATGAAGGAATTTTCAAATTTCCGCAAATACCATATGCTCCCTAGTCCTAATGATATTATTATGGTTTTTTATGTCTTGGAGGATCCTCTATGTGATAAATAGAAAGATAATCTATCATTGATGAAAGGGAAGGAGCTATGGGAAATGCTCATTAGGATATGAATATGTTTCTATGGTTCCATAGCAAATGTACATGAGTCAAAGAAGTGGTCAATGTTATTACAGTTAATGTATTTAAAGGATAGTTTAGAGCCCATGGAAATCAGGATGTTATCAAAAGGTAACAGGTTGTTCATCAATTCAACTAAAAATAGAAATTTTTCCTGGGATGTTTTTCTTCCATATCTTACTCAATGATGGGGACCTTTGCGTCTTAGATCTGATTGTCTAGTAGGTAGATTTAACAGAAAAGTTTCCATTCGGATTTGACAACCATATTAGTCTATCTTCATACAGCTGGTTAGTCTTCTATTCTCGCAATGGAGAAATCACAATGGTAGTCAAGTGTGGCTTCGAGAGGGGTAAGATAGCAGATTTATTGGAAATAAAATAAGCCATAGAGATATCAGGGTAAAGTCTTGGAACAGTTTGTGTCCAAAAATTTAAATAAAAAAAAGTGGACCAATTTGAGACCAGTTGATATCTTAGAATGAGGAGGCACCATTTCCTATCATAACCTTGGATGGACTATTGGCTATTTCAATAACTGAGCATATCCTGGACCATAAGGGTGATTTTTTTTATTGCTTGTTAAGGACCATAGAAAGGAGGACCGGATAGTGTTATTGCCTTGCAATTTCCACCACAATTTGCAAAAGAATGCCTAAACTACAGTTCCCAAATCCCTAATGCCTAACCCATTTTCTTCTATGGGAAAATAGATTTTTCTCCATGCTTTCCATTTTCTTTTTAAGCCCGATGCGTTGTAGCTCTAGAATAGGTCTGCTTCCTTTTTTAATTCTTTAAAACACTTTTTTTTGTGGTTTTAGGGTAGCCAAAATGTGGTTAGGAAAGTAGAGGATGCATGAGTTAATGAGAATCAGTTTCCCATCTTTTCATAACCACATATTCTTCCAATATTAAGTATTTATCCATATTTTTTGGAAGGGGTTGAAAGTACTCCCTCTGGTCCTTTTATTATGTCCCCCTTTTTTTGGACATTTTCTCAAGTCATGTTTGACCACCGATAACTTTAGTTGTGTCTAATAAAAAAGGATAAAATTTACTTTTCGAAAACTACACGTTACGGAGAATCCAAAGACATCTCACATGATATCTATTATTCTATATAACAAAAGTTATCGATAGTCAAACATGGCATGAAATTTTTTTGGTCAAAGTGGGCCATATATAGTGGACCAGAGGGAATAGGTTGTTTTATTTTTCCCTTTAAAATTGTGGATCCCAAGGTACTGAAAGTATGGTTTCTTATGTTCATTCATAAAATGATTCTAACCAGATGGATTGTTGATGGTGGGGGTTTTCTTACTGATATAACAATCACTCTGAGTAGTTAATCAGTTGCCATGAGGCTGACTGATAGACTTCTAGGAATTTCGTGATAATTTTAAGTTTTCTGACCAAGATTTTAGGAAGGTGACTGTGTCATCTGCACACATTTGGGTTGTTTTTGTGTAGTGGTAATACTGCAACTTCTCAGTTTCAAAAAAACTTTTTAGGTTTCTAGAAAAGGTCTCGGTGAGGATGTTATATAGGAATGGGGAGAGTTGGTCTCCCTTTTTAATTCCTCTTGAGGCTTTAAAGAAACCACAAGGGGAGCAACTAAAAAGTATAGAAAACCAGAGGGCTGCAATATTCCTAATTATGATATTGGCAAAGCAGCCGTTAAATCCAAATTTCGGTAAAACTAAAGTAAGGAATCCCCAAGAAACCATGTCCAAGGCCTTTTGCATGTCCAATTTTATTATTATATTATGGTTAAGTGTTTTCTTATCCAGAAACCTAAACATTTAGGACATTTGGAGGACATTATCATAGATGTCTCTCCCAGCCATGAAGGATAACTGCTCCATTGATAAGATCTTGGCATCAATGGCTTCATTCTATTCATTAGGAGCAAGGATAGTATTTTGTTTATTATTTTTGAAAGGATGGTAGGCCTAAAGTCAGCAAATTAGAATGGGTCAAGTTTTTTTGGGGTTAAAGAAATCCAGGTTACACCCATAGCAATTGTGATATGGTTGGTTTTGGTAGTCATGTGTAGCTTCCAACAGGTCCATACAAATGATGTTCCAATAGGTTTTATAGAAGATGGTTGAATAACCACTAGGACCAAGGCTCCCTCACTTTTCATTTGAAAAACTATATCTCTTAATTTTGAGAGATAAGATTTTCTTATGAGTGACTATTTTTCTGAGTCTAAGATGATTGTTGGGATTTCTTGGAGGAAATAGTTGAAGAAAAAACCATAAAGGTCAATTTGTTGCTGATTTGGGATTTGCTCATAGAAGACTATTCCTTGTTCAACAATAGTTTTAGGGTCAGAGATCTATTCACCTGTCATGTTCTTAATGAACAATCTAGAGTGGTGAAAGAATTTAGTATTTTGATCACCTAGCTTTAGCCCTTGACCCTGGATTGTCTCCAGTAAATGATCTCTTCTTTGAGAGCGCTGGTGAGTAATGCTTTCTGTTTATTGAGATTGAATAAATCATATCCGACTAAGAGTTTAAGTAGGTTGTTTCAACTTTTTTCACTCTAATTTCAGCTTGTTTGATCTTATCATGGACATTACAAAACTGGTTTTTGTTCTAGGTTTGTAAGGTTGATTTTAATCTTTTACGCTTAAAACTTAACCTGTTCATTCATGTTAGTGAACATGGGATTTCCCAGTCTTTTTTCAGTATAGAGAAGATTTAAGAGGCATTATTAATCCATCTTGTCTAGAACCTAAATGGTTTGTAGGAAATTATTTTGAATGCTTAAAACTAGGGAAGAGTGGTCATACCTACCTCTGGCCAAAACTTAAATACTCCCTCTGTCCCAGCATAAACTACAGAAAGAAGGAGGAAGTCTTAAATTTTTTAGACCAATTTTTAACAATAAAAAATTACTATCAGCAAGGGTGTTCCAATGGGGGAAGAGTGGAAAATTACCAAAAGTGAACATTGAATAAAACCAAGAATTATCACTAAACTTTGGAGCCAAAAATCTACTTTACAGCTTCCCTCCTAAAAATAGAGGGAATTTTCCAGAACACAAGTACATCTCAAGAACAAAAAAACCTAGTTGCCCACCCTTTATAAATTAACTCCATCTTTCAACCACTACCCCAAAACAAAACAAAATTTTAATTCAAATGCCCTCGGAAAAAGTCATTCGCAGGTATACCAGAGCTTTAAACACTCTGATTTTATCTACACAGTTGTTACTCCATCACCGAGCTTGAACAGTACAACATTAGTGTGTAGTATAAGTTCAGGGTTGCAGCTTTAAAAGGCAGCAATTTTCAAGGACAAACAACTCTTTTGCCATGTCTGCAGCAAAGACAATACAACAGAAGAAATGAAAAAGTCAGAACCATGATACACAAAAATCTCACAAATGAAGAAAGACTAATCCTTACCGAGTTTCTATTGTTGCACAAAAATAATGGAATGAATGGGCACGAAAAAATGAATGAAGCAACATCTAGGTGGGGGGGTTTCAATCATAACAGTAAGCCAAAATCTGGGCTCAAACAGGTTCAAGGAAGAAGATAGTAGATCTCGAAATATTTCGGGGTTTACCTTTGATTGCTAGGATGACCATTCAATGCACGGGAGCAGCGATGAACATAGAGAAGAGCACCATTCAAAGATGGATAGCATCAGAGAACATAAAGAGCCACATGAATGCCATCAAGCCATTGTTAACTCTCAAACACAAAGAAGAAAGGTTACAATTCTCATTAGCACAACTTATTCCACATAATTTGTTGTTTACGAATATGTATAATGGCATTCATATGGATAAGAAGTGGTTTTATCCTTCAAAGCCAACCGTTAGGTACTTGTTGGCTGCAGATGAAACCCAAAACTCAGTTTCCTTTGTGCAGTATCCAGGCCTGTCATAGATGTCAATGGCATAATACTCTTTCATGGTAAAATAGAGATGTTCCCTTTTGCAGAGTACATACCTGCCAAAAACAAGAGTAAAAATAAACTTGCATAAAACAATAGTAGCTACCCCAATGACATCCATAAACTATGATGTCACAAAGAAACTCCTATTGGAGAAGGTAATCTCAGTCATAAAAAGTAAGTGGCCTATATTTCTGAGTAGGAACATAGTGTTACACTAAGATAATGCCAAACCACATGCGAAAAACAGTGACGTTGAGATAAAGGCAGCTGCTAGCTCACATGAGTTCAACATGAAAATAATATGTTAACCCCAGAATTCATCGGACTTGAATGTGCTAGACCTAGGTTATTTTAACTAGATCTAATCCCTGCAATATGAATTTGTGTCTAATAACCTAAATGAGCTACTACATGATGTGAACCAGGCTTTTGAAGCTGAGACACCCCAACCCCTAAACAAGGGTTTCTTATCCTACCGAAATGTGATGTTGGAAATTATGAAGGTTTAAGGTGAGAACAATTATAAAGAACCACATATGGGGAGATATGCACTTGAAAGGGCTTGGTTTTGCCTAGAGTACTAACAGCAGATGCTCAGACGGTTCATGAATGCATACAATATCTAATTAAAGCTTCAAAGACAGAACAGATTGGACCTCTAATGCAAGAAATGAGAGTATAATGCCAGTAATTGAACGATGAAGAAGTTTAAAAAAAATTGGAAGCTTGTACACACAGTAGCATATAAACACATATATTGTATTTACCACGTGTTTATTGTACAATCTTCTTTGGCAAAAATTTTTTGGATTTCAATGTAAGTACTGGTTAAGTAAAATAAACCTCAGTCCATCTGCACATAAAAAAGTCCAACAAACTAATATATAACACTAATGTCCTGCCAAATTCATAAGAACCGTGGCTGCATTTTTTTAAATGAAAATGAGATAACATCACAATCAGCATAAGACACTACAACACACTGTAATCTAACATGAAATTTGGCATTTCATGTAAAGGTTGCCTAGCTAGTAGGTTTTTATGGAAACTGGGCTGCAACAATTACAATATATTATCAATACAACAACAAAGAAGCAGCTCAACAAACCAGTCAAGATTAGATCCACAACACAAACGATCAATAGGTAACAACCACGGCTCAAATTATGCACCAACAATAAACTCAAGGACAGCAAGGCCGCAAACATAACACAAATACAAAAGCATATTAGTTTGTTTCATACTACATCACCAATATCATCATGTGAACATAATGAAAGAATAGTCAGCAATGATAAAAAAAAGACACACATTAACAACATCGTTTCATTTATTTCCCTCTGTACTAACCAAGTAAAGTTAGGGTACTTAGTTATGAACACAAGAAATAAACGAAACAAATGAAAAAATTTAAAAGAAAAAAAGGGCAAACTGACTATCACCCAACCTCTTCTAAACTGGGACCTAAGTTAAAAACAGTATCAGTTTTTAGATCTTCATTTTTCAGGTTATTAGCATCATACTCAGCTATCATAGCATGCACAGAAGCCCCCGTTAAGGGATAACCACAGCATGGGACCTTTTTTTGTGCTAACATTCTTAGCAATCAAAAGGTCAGGTGTTTAATAGAAAGGTGTAGGGACCTGAGATGGTTATGAGTCAGAAGGTGTTAGTTCCTGAGTCAGTTCTAAGTTAGAATACACTGGATACCAAGGCTTGGAGGCTTAAATGTAGGGGTGGCAAAATGAACCCACAACCCGCGGGTCAAGCGGGTAATTTATTTTTAAACCCATTTAGATATAGGTAAAACGGGTAATGAGTAAAATGGGTAATGGGTAATTAAAAAATATGGTTGAATGGGTTGGATTTGCTGGTTGACCGCAAGTTTAATAAAATAGATAGACCCGCTAATATTACCATCTCATTCGTTTCCATGACCCGTCCCTGCCTTCTTGCATGTATTAATCATTCTCAAACATCAAGAAAATTACACTGCTATTTTTCGACTGACCCATTGACCAAATCCTTCACCAATTGTGCTGGACCTTTTCTGCTTCCGTACGTTGGTGCCCTTTTAACTTTGGTTGTCTGGATGCATCATAATATCAGCATGTTTTGCAACAAATCAACCCATATGGATTTATATTTTAAACCCATATGGGTTGAAATTTGCGGATCTACCCATTTTTAACCCGTATATTAAGTTATTTTTTATCCGTGGGTTGAGCGGTTTTAACTCGACCCATTTTTACCCGACCCATTTTTTATCCATTATTAAATGGGTTGAAATGGGTCATACCCATATTTTTAAATTACCCGTATTACCCAATCCGTTTTGACCCGTCTGCCCATTTGCCACCTCTACTTAAATGGGTTAGGGGGCTAAGATTGGGCCTAGGTTCTGTGAAGTCCCAGTCAAGTAGATCATAACCAGCCTGAGCGTTTCCTGATCAAAAGGGGGCTCAAATGACTCAGATTGGGTTATGTCTGGGTTTGAAACACCAAACTTATCCTGAGATCCATAAGTGACCAAGTAAAGCAGCAACAAATAAGCTGCAAACAACAACAAAAATGATCAAATCTTTAGGGTTTGTATTTTGAAAATAAAAAATTAAACATGGCCGATAAAAGCTTGAACAATTATAGAGTGGGTCGATTATTTACTTGAAAAAAAGTGGAAAAAACATGAACTTCACTTCTTTTTTTTGAACCACAATAGACATTACAACAAAGATGAATTGAATGCACCAGCAAAAGGCCAGACGATCTGGGTTAAATACACAAAAGAAGTGTCACCCTCAAGAAGAGCTCAAGCCAAACTATAACTGCGGTTAAAAACCCCCTAACAAAACGGAAAACAACACCATAAACTACGAGAACTTGCTCAGTGACTCAATTAGTAACATGCATGAACAAAAACACAAAACCCTTGCAGTAATGGAGTTTAAATAACCGGAGGAAGGATTTTTCAACTCAAATTTGTACACATGAACACCAATGACCAAATAAATCAATGGTTTTAATCAAAGAAAATGTAGAAAAAAGGATAGAGTTTCGGAAATTGGTTTAAAAACAAGAAAAATCAAATTGCAGGGAAAAGGATCTTCATTTCAAGGATTAAACTGAGCCAAATCGATTTTATTTCAATAGGGAAATAATAATTAAAAAAGGCTTAAAACAATGCAGAGAAATGAAGAGTTCTCCTCTTGGGTTGGAGAAAGAAATGAGAGGAGGGATTGAGGGAGGAAATGAAAATGATTATGTGGACTCACGTTGATTGGAGCAACAAAATCACATGAATTACTTTATAATTTGGGGAGAATCAATGCTGAATTGGTTGGGGAAATGAAGAGAAAAGGACAGAATGTTCCAGACACAACAATTTAATATGGAGGTGGTTGGGCTCAGTTTTAAGCCAAGCTCATTAAGTACAGATCATAACCCAGTTGACCCAAATTAAGTTTATCTAACAAGACCTTAATCAGCTGGGCCTTTTTTAATTTTAAAACAAAAGGCAAGGGTATTAGTGGCAATTCACCATGGATTTCTTTGCCAAAAACTGAAATAAAACAAAGTGTGTAGTTTATGGTGAGACGGACAAAAATGAAAAATGTGTAGCTTATACTGGAACGGAGAGAATAGAACTATTTGGATACTAATCAAGCCAAGCTACAGTACATATGGCTCTGTCTAGTCTTTTATAAACAATCTGTCTCTTGTCGTTTGTCAAGGTAAATAGAGAGCCTACGTATTAATTTCAGTTAGTTGATTGGAGTTTATGAAGTTAATAAATTCATGTCGCCACCCTCATTCTTGGACACTTTACCATGGCTAGCAGCGGGTTTTTTTTACTCATGGCTTTTGTGTGATTAGAGTGCTTGGTAAACTGCATCGATTAATCTTTGTTGATCGAAGAAGAAGAAGAAGAAGATGCAGGCGATGAGAAGATGATGTGGGGGCGGGGGGCGAGGTTGTGTTGTAATTAACAAATATAGGGACCGAGTTGTAACTAAAAAAAGTGCAGGGGGCTGGATTGTAATTTTTAAAGAAATGCAAGGGAGCTGGGTTCTAATTATTAAATATAGGGACATGGTTGTAATTAAAAGATGGGTATGTAAATTAAAAGGATAAATATTCATTTGTACCTTCAATTTTATCAAAAATTCTGCAATTAACGATACAAAATTCTGAGTTAACTGTTCAACTGAACATAAGGGTCACGACTCAATAATTTTATTATTTGATGGGCCAAAAGTGTTCAAAAATACGTGAGGGGCTAAAAATGAACAATGACAGGAGTTTAGGGAGCATAGAAGTTGTTTGCCCTATACATGGTGAAATTTCAGCCCTTCTTAATAGTTGTAAACATTTTATTCAAAACTTGATTTAATTGTGTGATAGTCTCATGTACTGTGTCTATTTTATTGGATTTGATACACTTTCCCTTTGGAGTTGTCCATATTAGCATGCATAATGTTTTGTGCAAAAAGGTGATATGAACCTTTTAATGAAACACAATTACTCCCTCCATCACAGGTTAAACTGCACACTTCAACTTATGTCACTATTCACTGTCCAACTTTGACCACATATTTGAGTAGAAATACAAGCAATAATATTATCATCAGTGTCGGAACCAGGACAATATGAAAGGGGGGGCTGAATTAGAGAGAATTTTTTTGAACGCTTCATACGACAATATTTAAACAAACAATACATACATAATAAGATAAATACTTAATAATTAGATTTTATAAATACGATAGATCACTGCATAAAAAACTACTTTCTAATACTTGCGTTGCTAGAAGTATAACCACTAACAATCGGAGACAACTGTAGCCTATGATTTTGCATACGCTAATAACTTAGGTTGCATTGTCTGGTCATATATTTATAAATACTGCGCATTACATAATAAAAAATTTATGTTGCAAATAAAATATTTTATTTTTCTATAATTCTAATTCAACATCGTCTTTTCATATATCTATGGAAAGTCAGTGTTTCTCAAAACTTTACCTATTTCAAAATGTATTTTAAAAGATTTTAAAATTATAAAAAGTTATTACAATAAACGGGAAAAAAAATCAATTCATCACATTAGTTAGAAAATAATTTTTTCCATCTATTTTCAAAAAATAACACTTTATGCTGATTTTTAAACTATCACTTAAAGCTAAAGATAATTAATAGAGGGGTAGATTTGACAAAACCGTGAAGAACATAAAACTGGGCTAGGGTTTCATCAATTTTATTTGGGTATTCACAATTGGGCCAATTGGATTTCAGCCTCGCCACCCCTGCAGAGGCACTTGCACATGAAGAAGCATGATGTCTTGCCGAACAATGCAACTTGCCAAAAGTTAAAATTGTGGGGGATGTGCCGTAATTCATGTTCACGACGAAAAAAAGTGTCATATGTTACTCCTCTCCATTGTGGAATCTCTTCGTCGTGGAGTTGCAAATCCTTGAACACAGGGTCCTTTATGGATTCCAAGACATCTCAACTATGTAACTCATTTCAAAATTAGCTATGCTAAACTTTGTACATAGGCATCGATAGGTTAGCAATATCTGTGCTGGAATTTCATAGGCACCGATATGTTAGCAATATCAGTGCTGGAATTTCATAGGCATCGGTAATCTGACAAATGAACCAAAATACATGTGCCTATGAGTAAATCCAGCACTGGCTCACTAATTACCTGTGTCTTAGAGTATATTTTTTTCTTCTGAATTATATATTTTTCAGCATCGATTTTGGCAGAATGACATATATCGATACTAATACCAGTGTCTATGACCAGAATAGTAATTTTGGTAGGTAAAATTGTGGTGGGAAAATAGCTAGCACCGGTATAGATTATAATACACCGATGCTAGGAGTGCATTTAATGCTCACATGCCCAATGGCGGAACTAGGGGGGCGAGCCGGTGCGGCCGCCCCAACCTTCGGTGAATGAAGGGTAAATATGCATCCCGCCCTCCCCCTCGCCTAGGATTCGCCCTGCCCTACCCCGCCCCTCCTCGCCCAGGATCCGCACTACCCTACCCCACCCCTCCTCACATTTTGGTCTAGTTCCGCCACTGCAATACCATTTTTGCGGATAAAAAGTAGATTTTTGGGAGAGATGGTTAATTAATTAATGTGTAAAAGGGTGGGTTTGTAATATTTGGGGGCTACAGTGTAATTTACAAAAAAATGTGTAGAAGTAATCTTTGTTTTGATTCGAGGCCTCTCTGTTTCCCTGTTTAGGCCCAAATTGGTAAATCACACTCCTTCTATTTCTTTAACAATGACAAACTTTTCTTTTTGGGTTGTTTATTTTTATATTGGCACACTTTCCATTTTTGGTAATATTCCTTCAATTTCATCCACCCATTCTACTTTTTACTTTATACATTAAATTTCATCCACTCATTTTCTTCTCATAAATCCAAACACATAAACCTAGTGTGCCATTGTTAAAGAAACAGAATGAGTAATCATTTATAGGTGAACTGCACTTTGCTATTGGAAATTTTGTGATTCAACGCCTCCAACTTACTTGGAAAGATCTAAATGCAAAAAGTAAAAACTTTACCCATAACTCCAAATTGAAATCCGCTCGAACGTGATCCTAACATATACACCCCCAATATATTTTCCATGTCTATAAGGGAATATTTATAAAAGAAAATCGACCACAAGAACATATACATAATGCCTTTTGATTTCAAACTGTAACTTCCAAGTAATCAACCATAAATTACGCTTGAACATGTACTAGCGCTTTCAATATTTCACCAAAAAATATTTTATTTATATTTCTATATTAAGGCATGAATAACAAAAATCATGTATTTTAGAGGAATGAGTAATGGGGTAACACAATTTTGGGTCACATTGTAATTTTCCAAGAATTTATAAAGAAAAAAGTGCATTTATACCCTCAAGTTCAGCTGTTTGTGCACTTCTACCCTCCAGTTTTTCAAAAGTGCATTTGTACCCCTGTTTTTATATGATTAATTGGTCAACTGATGTTAATGCCGGAATCGATTTGAATTTCCGTTATGCCCCTTAGTTGTTTTCTCAATTTCAAACTCTCCCGATTCCTCTCCCATACTGCGAGCCCGAGCCGGATTCTTGTCAGCGTGAATCCTTCCAGTTTTCGGCGAACAGTGGCAGCTTCGACGAGAGGAAGAGACTCTAGGATAATCATCGGCGAACCCCTGATACGGCTGACGGTTCGATCACTGAAATTACGCGTTGCACCGCCATTATAGCGAAGGTCTCCATTTTCCGGAGCTTGGCTGAGCGACGCCGGAAAATGGTGGCGGATGGTTATGTAAGCACAGTTGTGTGGTGGGTCTGTGTGGGTGATGGGTCTCGGCGGCGTAAGCATAGCTGAGGGAAGGTTTGTGTGGGCGGTGGGTCTGTGTGGGTGGCGGGTCAGCGGCGGTGTGAGCGC
>JAULKK010215219.1:0-15708 GCA_032355705.1 Rubia peregrina
AGCCACTAATCTTTTTGTTAATTATAATCCAGCCCCCTTCCCCCCGACTTCTACTTCTTCTCCAACCATCGACCTCCGCCTTCCGCCGCTCCCGCGCCGCCGCTTCTCCCCCATATTCGCCACTGGATCCCACCACGGTCCAAGTTCTTCTATCGCCGGAGGGATCATCATTGATGTCTTCATCTTGGTTGCTGCACAATTACGACTTGCCTGAGCTGCGTAGGGGAAATTAGAGGTCTCTCTGGTGCATTAAAGTCCCGCCACTTTCTGGTCGCTTTCCATCTTAATGCTTCCTATGTCGGTCACATGATCGGGAAGCGGAAGGAGAGAGATAATTTTGATGGCTCGCTGGCAAATTTTCATATCGAACGAACGGAGGGAATTTCATGAAATCGGAAGGAGAGGGAGAATTTCGATGTCTCGCCTGATTTTCTGGGGATGACAACAATGGTTTTCTAGGGATGATGGCAATAGAGAGAGATCTCTGATGAAAGGATTTTTGAAGGAGATACAACAGTCCACCATTTTTGCCGATGCCACCGGTGGTGTCGCGGCCTATGTTTTGCTCAACGAGGGAAAGGGGAAAACGAAAATCGAAAAAACACAAGGGAAAAATAAATAATAAATATAAATACAGAAAAATAAAAAAATAAATTAAAATGACTATTTTGCCCTTAAAATTAACATTTTTGATCCAATTTGACGCTTTGACCAAACAGAAGGGCCATGACTCAACAATTTTGTTAGTTAAGGGGAGAAAAGTATTCAAAAAAAGAAGATAAGGGGCGAAAGGTGAGCGATGATAATAGTTCAGGGCCTCTTGAAGTTGCTCTCTCTAAAATATATAGTATAAAAAATAAGGGTAAAGTGCCAAAATAACCATGACTTTAGGCTGAAAGTGCCAATATAACCATGTAAAATGAGAAAGTGGCAAAATAACCTAACTCTATAACATGTGTGCCAATATAACCCTGGGAGCTATTGACTCCAATTTTCAACACCGGGATTGACTGAATTTTAATGAAATAACAATTTTACCCCAGCTAAAAAAGAAAATAATTAATTTGATGAAAACATTGACCTTCAATGCCTAAAACTTTTCTCCTTCTCTCCACCGTCACTACCTTCATTCCCTCCACGTCGTTGTTTCTTCTTCCACGCTACCACTTTTCTCCTTCCATCAGTTGTCACTCATTCCTATCTCTCCGTCGCCGCCATTTCTTCTTCCCACTGTGCCGTTATTAATCCCTCTGCCGCTGTTTCTTCTTCCCTCCACGCCGTTCTTCTTCTCTCCACCGATATTTCTTCTTCCCTCAATCGATCTGGGAGGCGCACTGTTATTCCGTGTGCATCGTTCATCTTCCCTCCACCTCCGTTTCTTCTAGCCTCAACTGGGAGATGTAAAAAACTATGTCGCGGTGGAGATGTTAAAACTCTGGGCCGCAACGGAGCAATATGAAGGTCGTGCCTCTGGGCAGTGGAGCGGCGGCAGGAGAAAATTGAGGCCGTGACGGAGCATCAGTAGGCTCTGCTTCTTTTGATTGCCTGGCGATTGTCGTCTTCCTTGTCTATATTTCATAGCTTCACTCTTGTTCGTCTCTTATAGTCGAAGATTGGTTGGTTTCCGTTTTATAGATCTCGTGAGCCCATAGACTTTGCTTCTTTATATTGCCTGGGCAATTGTCGTCATGGACAGTAGATTCCTGGTCTATATTTCATGGTTGTACTCTGGTTCGTCTCTTTTGGTCGAAGATTGGTTGGTTTTGGCGGCAGTGGTGGTGGTTAGGGTGGCTAGCGGTGGTGGTTGTGGTGGCCGAAGAGGGTGGTGGTGGCCAGAGTGGGTGGTGGTGGCTGGTGGCAACATGAGGGGTAAAATGGGAAGAAAATTTAAGCTGAAATGACCGAGGGTATATTCGTCATTTCGTGTCCGATCAGCGACTTAATTGGTGAGTCAATGCCGGAATGTGACCCGAGGGTTATATCGGCACAATTCATTATAAGGTTAAGTTAGTTTGGCACTTTTGGTTTTACAGGGTTATATTGACACTTTCATTCTAAAGGTAGGGTTAGAAAAATATTTAACCTAATTTTTTTTGATGGGGACCAGACACCCCTTGGTCCCCCAATGTTTCGACCATGAGCAACTAGTACTCTCTCCATCGCAGAGAAAATGACACATTTACTTTTCCCAAGTCAAATTTTACAAACTTTGACCATAATTCTATATTCTCTTTCCAAAGAAATAATTACCCTTTTAAACTACCAGCCGTCAAATCCATCAAATCTTTTGCTCTCCATAGGTTAAACTTTCCACATTCTAAGATGCACAATCCCTCATATTTTTGCAATTTTTTTTTGCATTTTCATATTTATGTACACAAAAAATAAACAAAAAAAGAAATCTAAAGCTAAATCAAAAGCTTGTAAAGAATTACCTCAAATATGGCATACACCTAGATGTTGCCTAAGGAGCTCAAAAGTGGTAGAATCCAATGGTTTTGTAAAAATATCAGCAAATTGCTCTGATGTTGGAACATAAGCCACTATAACTTCCTTTCTTTCCATAAGATCTCTAATAATGTGATGCCTTATATAAATGTTCTTAGTTCGAGAATGCTGAACTAAATTCTTAGATATGTCAATTGCAGTTTTTTGTCATATAAAATCTTCAGAGGCCCTCGACGAATTCCATAATATTTCAGCATTTTTTTATCTATAATAATTGTGCACAACAACTTTGAGTAGCAAGATATTCGGCTTCAGCAAATGATAAGGAAATCAAATTTTGTTTCTTACTATACCAAGAAACCAGATTAGTGCCAATAAAGAAACAACCACCAAGAATGCTTTTTCGGTCATCTGCATTAGCAGCCCAATCAGAATCACTATAGCCAATAAGAAGTGAGTCTTGCTTGTTAGAATACCAGATACCATATTCAGAAGTCTCACTAACATATCGATTAATTCTTTTGACTGCATTCAGGTGAGATTCCTTAGGATTAGCCTAAAATCTTGTACATACTCCTACATTGAAACATATGTCTCGTCAACTGGCTGTAAGATACAGAAAACTCCCAATCATACTCATGTAAAAAATCTGATCAACTGCAGTACCTTTATCACCCTTCACCAATTTGTCTGTCACCAATTTTTCTGTGGCCCCCATTGGAGTTTGAACTGATTGAGAATTGCTTAAGCCAAATCACTTCACTAAATTCAGAACATACTTACTCTGATTGATAAACAAGCCATTATTTTCTTGCTTTACCCTGAAGTCCTAAAAAATAGGTGAGTTCTCCAACCATGTTCATCTTGAATTCATCCTACATTAGAGTGACAAAAACTTGTACCATAAATGGTGAGGTAGAGCCAAATACAATGTCATCTACATAAATTTAAGCATTCAATTTTTTTGATGACCTGTCCAGCACAAATAGAGTGTGATCTACTCCCCCTCAACGATAACCTTTATTAATAATAAAGTTAGTAAGTCGCTCATGCCATGCTCTTAGTGCCTATTTCAGACCATAAAGTGCCTTTTTGAGTCTATACACATGATGTGGATACTGAGGGTATTCAAGGTTTTTCAACATATACTTCTTCATTAAAAAATTCATTCAGGAAGGCACTTTTAACATCCATCTGGTACAAGGTAAAGTCCAGAGTGCAATAAATGGCAAGTAAAATTCGAACAAATTCTAACCTGGCAACTAGTGCAAATGTTTCATTGAAATCCACTCCTTTCACTTGAGTATATACCTGAGCCATCAGTCTAGCTTTATTTTGAGTAATCAAACCATCATCATCAGATATGATCTTGAAGATCCACTTGGTTCCAATAATATTTAAACCTTTTGGAAAAGGAGTGAGATACCATATATCATTGCGTTCAAATTTCCCAAATTCCCCTTGCATGGCCGCAATCCAGTACTTGTTAAGCAGTGCTTCTTTATAATTCTTTGGTTCAATGAGAGAGATGAAGCACTGTAAACCTACAAATTCCCTATAGTTTACTCGTGGAGGTATATGAGTTCTCTTGACACTAGGTTTTAGTAATGCATGTGTAGGAACATGGGTTGGAGGGTTGGGGATCGATGTTCTAACATCGCTGTCATATGGGTTAGCAAGATTCTCTGAAACTTCTGGTGTTTCAACTTTGACTTGCTGATCAATTGGATCATTCTGTGTTGGAACATAAGCTGGGGCTGGTTCATCTTCTCATTCCCTTGACATTATTTTCTCATCAGAATCATCAACAATCACATTAATAGACTCTATAAGTTTTTTAGTGCAAAGATTGTAAACCTTGTAGGCACGACTATTCACAGAGTATCCCTGAAAATTTCAATCATCACTGCGACTGTTGAACTTTGCCAACTGTTCTCTATCCCTGAGAATATAACACTTGCTGACAAAGACATAAAAGTATGAGACATTAGGTTTCCTACCTTTCCAAATTTCATACGATGTCTTACTTGTGAATAGAGGAAGATACACTCTGTTTATTATATAACAAGCCGTGTTGACTGCTTCTACCCACAATTTATTGTGAATACATTTTTCTACCAACATTACTCAATCCATCTTCCATAGAGTCCTATTTTTCCTCAGTAAAGTTCCACTGAGGTGTGATTGGTGCTTAAATTTCATGTTGAATGTGAAGCTCATCACAAAAGTCACTAAACTGAGAATTTTCAAATTCTTTGCCATGATCACTGCGATTCCTCACAATTCTCCCAATCAGACTCCCATTTTCAGTCTGCAATTTGATCACCAAACTTCTAAAAATATCCACCGTATTAGATTTTCTTTGAGGAATGCCACCCAAGTGTATCTGGAGAAATCATCAACACATACGAAAATATTCTTCTTGCCAGTCATACTCGGTGTATTGACCGGACCCATCAAATCCATGTGTAATAATTCAATATTTCTTGACGTGGTAATGTACTGAACAAATGAATGATGTGATCAAATTTATTTACCTTGTTGACATGGTCCACACACAATGCCTTTTTTTTGGATAAGAGTAGGCATACCTCGAACTACTTTAGAAATAGCAATCTTCACCAGCGTTTATAGTTGATGTGTCCTATACTCCCGTGCCACATTTTTCCTTCATCTTCTTTGGAGTTTAGACACCTAACTTCTTGTTCCAAAAGGTAGCAATTGTCTGAAAATCAAATTCCTGAGAGTACCTTATCCTCATTATGTTTGACAATGCATCTGTCTTTGTGAAACTCCACAGTCATATTATCATTGCACAACTAAGTGATACTCAGTAAATTAGCCTTCAAATCTTCTACAAGCAAAACAATTGTGAAAGTTATGAATCCCTCAATCTGCAGTTCTCCTTTACCAACCACAAGACTCTTCTTTCCATCACCAAATGTAACAAAGCCACCATATTTTAGTTTAATCTTTTTCAGAAACTCCTGTGTTCCAGCTATATATCGAGAGCATCCACTATCAAAGTACCACGAGTCTCTAGAGTGTGCAATAAAAGATGTCTGAGAAACCAGACAAACATTAGTATGCTTAGGAATCCATACCTTCCTGATCAATTTTTATCATTGATTCTCGTCCATGTTTGCTGACAATTTCCATCCATTCATAATATCTCTGAGTAGTAGTTTAAGGCATTGTTCCTACATATGGCCTTGATAGGAGTAGTAATGACACAAAATAGGTTTCCTTCATCGTGTCTTCATAACTTTATTCTTCATAGCCTATAACAATGCTTTGAAATATATAGTACCTCTCTCAACTTTGTCATAACTAGTTCCTTGTCTGTCTCTAAAGTTCTTTCGCATAGTCAGAATATCATCTAGTTTTGCCTTACTCGTTTTCAACTTGATGATTGCTGCTTCAGCCAACTCAGCCCTTTAAGTAGCTATCCTTAGATTCTGCTTCAGTTGTTCAATCTCATCTTCTATCCTTTCAACTAGATCCATCAGTTCTGACTTTCTTTCGGCAAGTTGACTTTTAATGATTTTAGGACTTTATTAGTTTCAACAACTTTAAGCCACATCTCATACATGTTCTCATATGCATTGTAGATGTATTCATCATTCACTTCCTGATCGTCATCGTTACTTGTGGAATCAACACTCAGCTTTTCTGTGTTGGAACATGCAGTTATTTTGGTCGTCACTGTGTTAGAACATGGACTTGTCATTTCAATCATATCATGAATTTTTGCTCCAAATGCCACATAGTTGCTGGTGAGTTCCTTTTCTTCTTCCACTACTTCATCATCACTCCATGAGTTAACATAAGGCCTTCCTTGCTTCTTCCGTGTATTAGCACGTTCAGCCTGGATGTATCCATATCCTTCACATTCGCTGCATTGAATTTTTCCAAACTGCTTTTCTTCACCACCCTAATTTTTTGAGAACTGCTGATTGGATCATTCAAATCATGATGCTATATTATTTCCAAAATCTTGTGCAAGAAATATATTTTCACCTCTGCCAGTTTTCTCTTGTGATCTTCTATTCATAACTTTCTTCAGCATTCTTGAGATTTTTTTGTGTGATCAATGCAAGTTCTTCAATACCATCATCATTTTCATCGTCGTGTTTTGTCTTTGAAGAAGAAATTTTGAAAGTCAACTCCTATTGCACTTTCGTTGTGGGTGGTTCAAGAGTCATCTCATATGTCTGCAAGGATCATATCAGCTCTTCTAGTGTCATAGTGAACACATCTCTTTCTATTTCAATGGCGGCAACTTTCATTGAAAATCTTTGAGGCAGAGATATTTTCTTTACAAGTTTCACCTCCTTATAAGTTTTTCCAAGCGGATACACCATGTTTGCTATGTTTCTCAGCTTCCCATTAAATATTGCAATGGTCTCATCTGCCTCCATCTTCAATTCTTCAAAGTTTGTGGCCAACATTTGAAGGTTGGATTCACGTACTCGCCTTGTTCCTTCATGAATTGTTTGCAGAATATCCCAAGCCTTCTGCGACTGATAGCAGGTGGAGATGATTTTGAACTGACTTTTATCTACTGTCGTAAAGATAACATTCAGGGTTTTTGAGTTTGCCGCTGATGCTTTAAGCTCATCCAAACTCCAAGTTGACTTGTTTTTGAGTTTCTGCTTCTTAGTACTTGATTCTCCCTCCTTTTCTTTTGAACTGGTTTCGGCATCCTCAGTTAAATGATTCCATTCTTTTTCCACAAAGTGCCATGCAAGTTCATCTAGTGAGTTTATGAACATTCTAATACATGCCTTCCAATAATTGTAATTCATTCTCTCTAGTAGTGGTGGCCGAGACATTGAAACTCCTTTTTTGGTCGCCATGGTAAAACCAAATCACAATTTCCTTGACATAACCAAGGTAAGAGTAAATGACTTAGGTATGATACCAATCAAAATTTTGTTTTACATAAATGTGTCATTCCTTATCTCACAAACCTTCATTCTTTGATGTTGTAACATAATACCATATTTGCATAATTTCTACAAATTACCAATTCAAATAAATCTGGACTTTATAGTTCACGTGATAACTTAGTTCTTCAAGTATAATTTAGTTGCTTGTTAATTGTAATGTTAATTTTCTTTTGAAAATTTCCCCTTTTAGTGTATATATACATACACACACACATATATATATATATATACATATATATACAAATATATACACACAGATATATATATATATATGTATATATATATACACACACTAGATAACACCCGTATTTTGTACGAACTTGAATTTGAATATTATTATATATATACATACATATATTTTTAATATAATTTAATTAATTGATAAAAAATATTAATAAATACCAATTTATCAAAATAACATTATCGTTATCAACATTGCATATATAAAGATTCGATAGAATAAGAAAATGGTCAAAATTTTGAAGATTTGATTGTAATATCGTGTCATTGCACGGTTTGTGATAAAATATATATTTATTATTATCACACAATTTTTTACAAAATTTTAAAAATATTTAAATTAAATGATATTTTTTTACTAATTAAACTTTGTACAATTGAGTTACTATAGATGTTCATTTCTTATTCTTCCAATAATTTTTAAATATATAGTTATTAATTGATAAGATTGGGCTATTTTTTGACCAAAAAAGACATTCTAGAGAAGTTTGTTTTTTTAATTAAACATTCTAGGGAAGACAATTTTTTTTTCTGTGATCAACAAATATTGTACTCCGTAAAAGGTTGGACATTTTCGGCAGCACCGTGGTAGAACTATGCACGATCAAATATAATGAGGAGCTCATTTATAATGATAAAACAATTATGTTTGTTCGATCTAAATTTTTTAAATTAGGTATATTATCAGCAATTCATGATTAATTGATTTAATTATAAATACATAAAATATAATTTTTAAAATTTGATCCAAAAAATATAAATTCATCATTTTAGATAAAAAATAAAGTCTTAAATTGTTGATATTCTATAAATATTAATTATAGGAAAAGTTTTGAAAAAACCCATCTTTCCATAGGCTTATGAAAAGATGGAGTTTAATTAAAAATAATAAAAGGTAAAACGTCTTAGTTGCAATATTAAAAATTTATCATGCAACATGTAGTAGTTATGAAGTTTATAACCTGATTCATGCAACCCAAAATTTTTATAATCATTTCTTCTAATTTGTACTTTAAACCTTGGTCTTTCCATGACTTATGAAAAGACCATTTTTCAAGAGACAGACTCTTAATTATAAATGTTAAATAAAGTTAAAGTTTATGATTATCTAAATTTAAAATTAAAATATAATATACCTTATTGCATTAACTTTTTATGACAAAATCTTGAGAAGGACTATCTTTCCGTAGACATATGGAAAGACGGAGTTGAAATTGAATTATAGAAGGTAAAAGGTTTTAGTTGCAATATTAAAAATTTACTAGTATGCAATGTAGTACTATGCAATTTATGTTGATTTTTTTCTAATTTAAAATTTAAACCTTGGTGTTTCCATAACTTATGGAAATATGGTCTTTCAAAAGATAAACTCATTTTTATAAATTATAACCAATCACATATTGATATGAACTAAAATATGTCATGTCTAAATATTAGTTAACAAAAATAAAATAAAGTCGTATAAATAGACAAAGTCTTGGGAAAGACTTCCCTTTCATAGGCATATGGAAAGACGGGGTTGAATTACAATTATAGAAAGGTAAAAAAATTTAGTTACAATATTAAAAATTTATTATGCAACGTGTAGTAGTTATAAGATATGACTCGATTAATGCAATTTTTTTCTCTTGATTTCTTCTAATTTTTAATTTAAACCTTGGTCTTTTCATAACTTATGGAAAGACGGCCTTTCAAGAGATGAACTCTAAATAGACAAAGTCTTGGGAAAGACCGTCTTTCCATAAACATATGTAAAGACGGGGTTGGATTAGAATTATAGAAAGGTAAAATATTTTATTTGCAATATTAAATATTTATTATGCAACATGCAGTAGTTATAAGTGTATGACTCGATTAGTGCAATCCAAAAATTTTAAATCTTGATTTCTTTTAATTTGCAATTTAAACATTGGTCTTTCCATAACTTAAGGAAAGACCGTGTTCAAGAGATGGATTCTATGAAAAAATTGCAAATAAAATTTATTAAGTGTTAAATAAACCATTGAAAGTATTTACAAATAAAATCTTTCATTACTATATTTAATATTTATATAAAGCATTTTATACTGATTTTTATCTCAAAATTAAAATTTATTGGAAACACTTATATATAAAAATAAAAGTTACTCCATCTATTATTCTATATGCTTAACATAGTAATTTTAGATATTTTGTAGGAAAATTAAATTACGTGGATGAGTAAAAAAAAAAGTAGATGAAAATGATTCACTTATTATCATGAAATAAAATTTGATAATATTAAAAAGATAAACCAAAATGGAAAGTGTATCAAACTTAAAAATATATATTGTAAAAAACAAGTATTATAAAAGAATTTTCCTAACAAATGAAGATTGAGAATTATAGAAAAAGAATGTGCATCCTCAAATTGTATGATTAATTACTCATTCATTGAAAAACATTGTAGTATGGGAGGAATATTAAAAATAGGAAAGAGATTTGCATTGAAAATTGAGTATTGACTTTACAAAATATTACATTTTAAATTAATTTTAGAAAGTGGCGTGAGATTATGTATGGATACCATGTGGCAAGATTTATATGTGAATACCATGTGGCAAAAATGACCTCATTTAATATATATTATAGAATTATAAATATTATAGATTATAGATGTACATCACACACACACACACATATATATATATATATATGTTAGGGTAAATTCTTACGATAAATTTTATATATTTTAGAATTTAGTATTTTGATTTTTTTCCAAAAGAAAAACAATAATTTTACAATTATTGTGAATATATAAAATGGTGGATACACGTGAATATGTAAAATTTACAATTGCTTGTTTCCATTGGAATTGAATCATTTTTTGGCCAAAGAAAATTTATTTCTATATAAGTAGAATATATGTGGCCAAATAAAATTTGGCTTCATCGTAACCGCATAAGAGAAAAGAGGCAGGCAGTTGCACAATTGGGCAACCAAATGGAACCAAACATCCCACAAAATTGTATTAGGCCAGTGGCTATGGACCGAAAATTCAAATATAGGCAGCTTGAAGATGACATATGTCTAACTAGTTAGTGGCAGATTGAGATGAATCTCCTTTTCTTTCTTGACAATTCACCTTCATTTATAATGTTGTCTCATATAAAGGGGTGACACTCCCCAATAGTTCATACAATAAAGTGGGGTGAGTCTCCCACAGTAGCCCACACCAACATGATTTATAATGACATAGAACTCATAATAATGCACCCCCAGGGGTAGGAGGGAGGGAGATTTGAGCACTAGTTGCATTTGGGCGGCACATTACCCTTGCCACTTGGGCAATCCTAAGTAATTTCCTTTCTTTTTTACTTGTAAACACAACGGACATTCATCTCGATTGATCTACCATTGATAGGGTGGTAATTTCACCCAAATCTATTTAGCATTCGGTTCACCAAATCATTTACAATCATTTCGCATTTGGTTGACCAATTCATATAAATGATTGATAGAATAACACTACAAGAAACGGAATTTGTTACTCCCTCCGTCCCAAGCACTCCGTCCCAAGGCAATCTGCAAAAAGAGAAGATTGCTCTTTTATTTTTATAGGAGTGAATGACTAGAAAGCCCTTGCCTTCTTCGTTCAGTCTCAGCGTCTTCCTCGTTCTTCTACTTTCTAGATCTGCACCTCTCCACTCGTCTCTATCTCTATCCGCCACTCCAACTCCCTTCGGATCACGTCTCCAGGCCTACATCAAGTCAGGGTGGATTCGACCATCGCCGCTGTGCCACTGGAGTAGTTTGGTTCAATTGAAATCAAAACCACATAACATAATTTTAATGAGGAAAAGTGAACTCTTTTACCTCTTCTATTGCATCAGATATAATAAAATTTGAGAAGGTTGAATCAAACTTACCAGAAATACTTTCCTTTGATGAAGACGGAGGTTTACCGCTGCAACGCTGACATACAACGAGAGGCGGAGAGATGTTGTACTGCAAATTCGACGCCTTTAAGGTGTTGGGAAACAATGACATGTGAGTAGATGGAGGCAGAGAGATGAAAGATTTGAGGGTTTTTGTGAGAAGTGATTAGAAGCAGGTAAGGGTAGGTGATGTAGGGTTGTGAGTAATATCCAATATTTCAAGGGAATTTATGTCTTATGATATGTAAATTTTTTCTTATAAGGGAAAGTGTGTATATTTACCTGGGATGGACTAAAATAGAAATTATGCAGATTCGGCTGGGATGGAAGGAGTACCTCAGTTTTGGAGGGCTTTTTATTTTGATTTTTTCCTGGAAATAACCAAGGTAAAAAGCGGCACGGTATCAAGTCTCCTTTTTTTACTTCGGTTAAAAACCAATGTAAAAATATTTTTTACCTCAATTATTTTTGAAAAATAACCGAGGTTAGAAGTTTGACTGATATCAACCACCAGTAGGCAATCAACGTCAATGCATTTGCCATATGATTGATAGAAAGGTGCATGGTCGATGCCGATAGCTTCCGAGAGTACGTTCGATATCTGTCATGAGACGGTTGATCAGTTTGGTTGATGTTAGTTGAAGATATGACAAGCATCAATCAAAATGGATACTTGATTATGTGATCTGCTGATAGCAAATGCAACGTCGGATGGTCGATTTCAGTTGAACCAACAACTGATCGACATGTGACCGATATCTATCATTAATTTCTAGCTGTTGGTCTTTGAGTAAAATAAAAGTCTATCACAAAACTGTCGATAAAATAACATATGAAAAAGATGTACTAATTACAAAGAAATTCTAAAATACTCTCGAAATAAAGTCTAGCAATGATACTCGATCTCTAATACATAAACTATGTAAGGGTTCCACAATATATACACACGAAACTTTTTATGGGAATGTTACAGAATAATGATTAGAAACGATATCTCGTACAATACAATAGTCTCAGTTGAAAGAGTTGTTGCAACTTCTTTACCATCATATAAACTGTCCAACTGTGATTAACTTCTTCCAAAAGTTTGAAATTCCATTGATAATTATCTTCGCTCTAGCACTAAAATTTCAAACAAATGATAATTTTACAAACAGGTAATCCGCAGTTGATATTACAAGAATCATAATTATACAAGACTCGTACTGACCCGTTGAAGTTGAAAGTTAATATCATCAACTAATGTCAATTCAATGGAAGTGGTCGATGACTCTCTTTTTTCTTACTTCCTTTCAACTGTTCAAAAAAGTTCCCGTTGAACTTTGAAATAGTATTCTTCCTTTTAGTGGGTCATGAACTGTTTTCTTTCAAATCTCCCACTAGAAAATGGCATGATTGACCAACATCAGTCACTGCTCGCTCACGCGGTCGGATGAACTGGCATTTCATGGCCAAAGTCGATTAACTATGACATTTCCTAAAAAATACAACATCTATGCCTAGAACTCACATCATCTATGCCAAGCACATGGATTCCAGAATAAATTGTGACATCGACGAATATTCATTCAAACACATATTTGAAGGTATACATGGCACTATATTCATAACAACATGAGTTTAAAACACAATCTTTTAGTTACACAGCTAACCCTAATTCATCATGACTCATATAAAGATGAATTATTTATCAAAAGAATGGAATTTCAAACATATGATGAATTATTTAGCTCAATTTTGATCTGGAGATGCTGCACCCTTTTTTAGCTGTTGAAGTTTGTTTGAACTTTTTACTTTCCTTGAATGGTATATTTGTGGTGGTCTTTCTTGAAAGTGAATCTTAGGTGAAAAGTAGAGGTGGCGATGTGAATTTTATAGGGTATGGGTGGAGGGAGGCATTTTTTTGTTGTGTTGGACCTTTGTCAGGGTTTGGGGTTTGCTAGTAAAACAATGGGCATTGGAATTTTATTCTCCCACCAATATGTCCTTACACTGACATTGGTCTAGTTAGCATGTGATGTTGGACCAAACAAAACCTCGACCGACGTTGCTTCCCGTTGAAAACCCAGTCAATTTGGGCCAAAGTTAACCCAAGAACGCTCAATAACTCAGCAATAACGATGTAAGTCAACCCTAAGTCGACTTCTAATATAAGCACTAATGATCAAGGTTTGACCCAAACTGATAACAACCAACTCTAACTTGACTTACGATATAAACCAACACTAATGACCAATGTTTGACCTTAATTGATTGGTGGTCAACTCCAACTTAAGTTCTACTATAAACCAACACTAATGACCAGGGTTTAACCTTAAATTATCGACGGTAAACTATAACTGTAATTGTAATATAAATAATCACTGATTGCTAAGGTTTGAACTTAAATGATGGGTGAATACTCTAACTCAACTTCTAATATAACCAACACTAGTGAACAATGTTTCACCTTAATTGATCAGCTGTCAACTGTAACTCGACTTGTAATATAAAACATCACTAGTGACCAAGGTTTGACCTTAATGATTGATGGTAAACTCTAACTTGACATCTAATATAAGACAACACTAATGACAAAGGTTTGACCTTAATTGATAAGCAGTCAACTCTAACTCGACTTCTAATAACCAACATTGATAACCAAATTCTGACATTAGTTCATTGATGGTCAACTCCAACTCAACTTCTAATATACACCAACATTAATGACTAAGGTTTGACCTTAAGTGATTTGCGGTCAACTATAACTCAACTTTTAATATAAACCAATACTAAGGTTTAAGGTTTGATCTTAATGGATCAATAAATGGTCAGCCCTAACTCGATACTAGTGACAATGTTTGACCTTAATTGATCGATGATCAACCCTAACTCAACCTCTAATGTAAACCAACAATAGTGACCAAGGTTTGACTTTCACTTATCGACGGTCAATTCTAACTCAACTTCTTATATAAATCAACAATAGTGACCAAGTTTTGACCGTAACTAATCGGCGATCAACCCTAACTTGACATATAATATAAACCAAAACTAGTGACCAAGGTTTGACCATAATTGATTTCCAGTCAACTCCAACTTCACTTCTAATACAAATTAACCCTAATGACAAGGGTTTTACCTTAACTTACCTGCGGTCACCCTAACATGACTTGTAATATAAACCAACTCTAAGAACCAAATATTAAATGCAAACAATGTATGTAAATTAGTTAATTACGTTGTTGGATATTATATTTTAACTACTTAATTAATGGTATGAGATTATAAAACTTGAACATGAACCCCAAATTTTGTACCCTTTATTCAGATGGGCCAAAAAGGATTTAGGCACAGTAGGAGAACTGGTCAATGCCAGTTGTCCACAGGCTCGCTATGAGGCTAACTGAAATGTCGGCTGATGTCCAATGTTTTAATGGTGGACTTAACAAGTTCAATTTCCATTAAAAATGACATTGTTTTCAATTGACTATATATACCACAAAACTCAGAAACTTTTCAAACTTCTCCACTATACCCCTAATTCTACCTTCCTTCCAATTATGCCTCAATTAAAATTGGGTTCAAGTGAAGGTATTGAAGTGAAGGCATTTCATTATAATTCAGTCTGTATTTAGTGAACCCATTTCGTGTTTGTATGTATGTTCGTTGTGCGCTTACTTGTAGAAATTGATGTATTGTGATTGAATTTAAATAGGTTGTATCCCTTGTGAATTGTGAACTCCAATGCTTAATTCATTCTTTTCAATGACTAGTTGTTCATTATTGTTCAATTTTGCATTTTCAGGTATGTTTTTTTAGCCATACAATTGATTGCTCGAGAGAATTGGTTGTTCCATGCGGCAGTACTTGCAGGCAACTTCTTTGCTATTGATCGACAGTGCGGTCATTGTCGGTCCCCTATCGACGGTTCAATCAACATCATTGTAGATGGGTGACCGACGCTGTACCGGACAACCAATTCTCTTTAAAACCACTATTTTAGTAAAACAAATAGTTTAATCTTGGTTTGCTAGACTGTGTTATGGGTAATTATTTACATTGGAAACAACAATTCTATGATATCTAGTTGAAAACATCAACATATATATATATATCATCAGATTTTATACTCTCAATTTCCACAACTAGTTAGTGTGGTGTACACTTTTCATTTATTAGCCAGCCTAAAT
>JAULKK010215328.1:0-25892 GCA_032355705.1 Rubia peregrina
TTTTATCAGTAATTAATTCTTATGAAAAAAAAATCTCCGCTATTACAGTAAGATAAAAGGTCAGTATTCAGGAAAGAACATTGACTTATGCTTCATCCAAAACAGATTATATTCCCTGGACAGCAAATAAATCAAGAACATAAAACACACACACACACACACACTTGTAACACTGTTGAAATGTGAAAGACAATGAACAAAAGGTAAAATGAACAAAACGGAAAGATAAAAAAAGACCTGAACTTGGCTGAGAACAGGGAAATCTTCGAGGTTCTTGTAGTAATCAGCGATGAAATCCACCATCTTGTGACCGTACCCTCTCAATTGCTCTGCGTCCATTGGCTTCAACTCGCCTTCCCCACCAATCCCATTGCCATTTTCCCTGGCACACCAAAAACCGCCCTGAATCAACATAAGCCCACAACCAATGCACGTACATAATATTCTTACCAGAAATCATAAGATCACGACACTTACATGGTATCAAAATCAAACAGGGATTGTAGTGAAAATGCAAAAGTCGGCTTCACTGGTGTTTTGCTTATATGAGTGGTGTAGGTGGACAAATTCAAACTGTGGATTGTGGGAATCCACGACAGATACCACCATTTGTATTTTGTACCGTAGCAAGCCAAAACGACAACGCTGGTGACAGCCGCCCAGCACTTCGCATGAAAAACTCCGCCGATTAAACCAACCACAAAATAAATAATAAATAATAAATAAGAAATAAGAATGGTTAAGCGTATTTGACTTTTAATTTGAACACTTGCACTACATATAGTTGAAAAGATATTATATTTATCACTAAATTGTTTTTTTCCCAACATATGTCGCAATACCATCTTTTGGTCTTCGATACTGTAAGATTCATGAGTTTCTATCATAAAACCAATTGGTACTATGTAGAGGTGACTCGTGATCTTATATACTAAAGAAATATTTTGTCAACCACCAATGTGGGACACTCAAACACGCCCCCTCACGTGCAGTGTTATTAATCATCGCGCAAGCGTGGACAGAAAGTGGGTCACGTGCAGCGGTATTAATCATCGTGCAAACGTGAACAGAAAGGGGGGTCAAAGGTCTATCAGTGGGGATGTAGGTCCACTAGGCCGATCAGACCAACCTTGGGCTCTGATACCATGTAAGATTCATGAGTTTCTATCATAAAACCAATTGGTACTATGTAGAGGTGACTCATGATCTTATATACTAAAGAAATACTTTGTCAACCACCAATGTGGGACACTCAAACAGATACCCAACAAATTCAAAATGATTTGTTTAGTCCCCAAGGTGGGTTTCAGGTGGTTTTGAGACCAAAAGATGGTATAAGATCATATGTTAGGAATCAAAAAAACAATTTAGTCTACTTGAAAATCACCTGGAATCTGGTTTGGGGACCAACCAAACAAATCATTTGAATTTGTTGGGTACCGAATGTACGTGGTATTGGCATCGGGGACCAAAAAATGGTATTGCGACATATGTTGGGGACCAAAAAATAATTTAGTCTATATTTATTGAGTAATGATAGGGAAAGAGAAAATTTATAATGAAATACAAAGTGAGAAATTTATAGTGAAATACAGGGGTGGAGGCAGGAAAAATATACGACGGGGCTGATTTAATTTTTTGAAAAAAGTGCATTTGTACCCCTGAGTTCTTGTGTTTGTGCAAATATGCCCCTAAGTTTTTTGAAAGTTCACTTTTGTCCTGGTCTCACCTGAAAGTTTGGTCAACCTTTATCTTGGCCGAATTTAACTGAAATGTCTTTTTTGACCATGGAAAAGGAACTGGAAATCTTAAAGGGAGATGAGATGAGATGCAACGAATTTCGGCCACCGCCCAACTGCGGCACCGCCATGCTCTAAAGCAGGAAAATGCCCAACTTCACAATCCGAGTGGTCCTAAATTTGTTTCCAATGAGGTGTTGTTCTGTATCCATTCGGACTGGGCAACATGAAAACAAATTATGAGCATGAGGTCGAATATGCTCCCCTGAAGCTCGTTGTTTGCCATTTCTGGCGACATCCCAAGTTGAAGCTCAACAAAAAAAATTGAATTGATGACAAACCTACCCACAAATTCTACCTTGAACACTGACTAGCCCAGAATTTTCATAAAAAACCCAGAAAACCTTCTCAAATCCCTCGAAAATCTGTTAGCAACACCCACGTTGGGAATCCCCCTTCATCCGTAAAACCCAGAAAACAAAAAATTCATATTCGTTCTCATAAACCAAAAACATAAGAATCATTCCTCAGCAACACACCTTTCATCGTGGTCAGACTGGATCTGTTGCTAGCCGGCCAAAGGGGTCATACTGAGATGATGCCATAGTTTCCGATGACGAATGGTAAAGGTCATCGAAAAATTGTAGAAAATTCAAATTGAGCTCTCTATGGGGTTTCTGTTGCCTCCCCCGATAACATATGAAGCTCACTAATAGTTACGCCTCTTTCTCTCATTGGTGGCTAGATTTTTGGTTGAGGTGGCGGAACAGTTAGATGGATGGCGAGGGTTTGTTTGCCGGTGTGGTGATTGTAGAGCGGCGAAGCGGCTGATTGCGGTGGAGCAGTTGAAATTTTAGGGAGGATATTTTGGTCCTTTCAAATTGGTCAACTCTGGAAAAGTCAAGGTCAACGTTAGAAAACAACATCAGTGTACCACTTTCTGAATCAGTGTAATTCCAGGGGCATAAGTGCACTTAAAAAAACAGGGGTATATCTGCACATACACGAGAACTAAGAGGTACCAATACATTTTGCTCTAATTTTTTTTTGCTATTTTCTAAATATTTTCTCATATTTGAGAGGTTAATAGGAGCAAATTTGAAAACACCTCTAGTAATTTTTAATCTAGCAAGTTCTAACAGGTAAAATTTTTAAAATTACTTGCAATAATTTTCTTCCTAACGGGGGCTGGAGCCCCCTCCAACACCCTCGTACCTCTGTCCCCTAGTGAAACAGAGTGAATAATATGATATTAATAAAAAAGACTATATCGCTAATCACATTCATTGAAATGTACAATTAATTGTGGATATATTTGTATTTTCGTTAATGCCTCTTCAGCTAATATATAATTTCAATATAATATTTCATTGTATTTATCATCACTCGTATTTATATTTATATCAGTGGATTAGATGTGAATATTTACTAAACTTTCAGATGATTTTTTCAATATAAGTGTATATTGATTATTATGGTTCCAAATGAAGTTTTCAAAATCTAAATTTTACCTAATATCCATTTTAGTTAATCTCTTGAAAGACAGACCAGAAATTCAACTGCAATTTTATTTTAAAAATAATTTGCAAGGTAAAAAAATTAAAATTCCAAATTCAGATTATAACATATTTGAGTAAACTCATACGCCTTTTTGATTAGAAACAATACATATTTAGAGTAAAACATATAATTGCACTCAGGTATTTTACTCTAAATATGTAATTTTTCTAACCAAAACTCAATTGTTTCACTCGTAATTGATTTAAAAAATAAAAATATTTCACTTGCTATTACTACATAGTATAAACTTCTAATTTCATAATTCTCTAACTAAACTATGTCTTATTGTTCAACAAATTCAAATTCTAACACTAGTTTACATATATTTTTTTGAAGATTTTAATTAGTATCTAAATTCTCCAAGACTAAATTCAAACCAAAACCCCAAAATCCCGCTGATCACACATGCCCAAGAATATCAAAGAATGTTGTTAAAAGATTGAGCCTGACCCATCTCTTCCCGCTAATGGGCATTTAATAATTGGGCTATTCTATCGGGTCAGGCCCAACTAATGGTCCATCCCTTTCCTCCGATGAAATTACCGTAGAGCAGAAAGAAGCAAAACCTATAAATTCCACAAAAATCAAAACTCCGCCGGAAAAATCAACACTGACCGGAACCAAAATTCATTTGCACAGATACAAAATCGCCGGCGCCGGAGACGGCTTTAGATAAAACCCAACAGAATGGAAGACGAGGCGGAGATATACGACGGCGCGAGAGCTCAGTTCCCGTTGAGTTTCGGTAAGCAAACAAATGTTAGCATATAAATGTGTGTTTGTGTTTGAGGGTAGTTTAGTCTTTTCATTGTATTATGTATTGCTATATATAGCTTCTCTTCTTCATTGTAAGAACACACTTTTTCTAATTCAAGAACTCTTCTTCTTTCCCAAAATCCCTAATCAGTTTTGAATTAGCATCTTAGCTCCTTAACCCGACACACAAGCTTTATCTGTCAATTGTTAGATGGTGCACACAAATATTTATCGTCAATTTCATGTATTTTGCAACCTTTAATGAAATATTAGTATTGAACATTTCCCAAGATGTTCCTTCATATCTAATATGTTTCTTCACAGATGATTTCTATATTTTTTAGCTTATACACCGCATTCGTTAAATTACATACTAAAGTTAAACATTTTAAAATATATTTTTATATGTATTTTCATATTCAAATACATTATTACTTGTTATAACTCATATAATACAATATTTTCATATTCAATTTAAAACATAAAATTTAATAATATATAAGTAATAGATAGAGAATGTGTGAACCATAACATAAGAGTGCAAAATTTATAATGTAATCATCTGAATGTAAAATAATGAATTGTTTTACCAAAAAGTATAATTTTATTTATGTAAAGGGTATAATTAATGCTTTCATCAACTATACAAAATGCAGGTCAAACATAATAATATAATATAAGATTTTTAACAAAGTGGAAACAAAATGAATTCATTAATCATATATGTTGCAAATAATGTTGCAGTGTTTTTGACATTTTAGTAATATGATGCAATTGTGCCACAGATTTACAACATGTTTATTTTTGTGTCGTCTAATTCAGACATTTTACTTAAGTGTAGTAGTAATTTGTCTTTATCTTGGGGCATTATAGAAAGTGTCACATATATGTCACGAGAAAGGTGACAAAACAAAAAAAATGACACATTTATGCCACAAATTTACAACAAATTAATGATTATGTCGTCTAATTGTAACATTTTAGTAAAGTGTAGTATGTCCTAATATAGAGACACTAAATCATGTGTCGTATAAGTGTCACAAGAAAGATGACATAACAAAGAAATGCCACAAAAATGTTGCATATAAATGGCACAATGGAATTAGTATCGCGAATATATGACATTTACATATTGGTCGCATGCATATATGTCATAAAAGGTTAAAATTTTTGTAGTTTCCGAGATCTGAACTTTGTATGTACCCAGTTTTGACATTTGAACTATTTTGTTGTTCATGGTTACCACTAATCGTTGAGTTCCAAACTCGGATTCGAAGTAAATTTATATTACAAGTTTGGGTTCAAACGGGTTTTGACTTAGAAAAAATGTGGATGTTGAAAAGGAACCAAAATTCACGGATTCATGAGAAACTAATTAATTAAGGTATTTGCAACATTCATTTTTTGATTGATTATACCAACATATAGTAAATTTGTGATGAATTTATAGGTTAGGGTTTATGGTGTATGTAGGTTAATTTGTTGTATGAATAGGGAAGGTTTGTTTACTCCTTCGTTCTTGATTGAGTATATTAGTTGTAGTTGAACGGTGTTCAATTTATGGTGTATGTAGTGTTTAGGTTGCTTTTTGGCTAATTTGTTGAATTAATTTTTCTAGTATATGACATGAATGTAGGTGGGTGGTAATGGATCGTATTGAACTCATTTTTAACGGTCTTAGAAAATGGCACGATTACATTCCTTTAATTGAATAATTTATTGTGTTGGCATTCAAACAGAATCGAAGAAATGGCGTTGTGCGTGCACGATGTCCATGTAGGGTTTGTAAGAATGACTTTTTTAGGGAGAAAGAAGTTATGTGAACATCTTGTCACGTGTTGGTTTGATAATTCTTATAATGGAGAGATTGTGCACTTTGAAGCATATAAAAGAAATGAAGCCGGTAATTTAGATGGTCATGTGTATTTCATGATATTTTAGAGGATGTCACAAGAGAATTTCATGGGAAACCCGAGGTTCTAGAAGCCTTGCATAATGATAAAAGAACTTCATTGTATGAGGGCTCTGAACATTCGGTTTTGAGTGTGACTTTGGGAGTGATGAACTTGAAGTTCAAATTTGGGTGGATGGATAAAGGGATGACGAAGACTCTTGAATTTATTGAGAAACTGCTTCATGAATGTAACCTCATGCCTGATATATCTTATGCCCCAAAAAAGCTTCTTTGTCCTATGGGTTTGGAATTGGAAAAAATTCATGCATGCCTAACTGCATGTTATACGGGGGGAATGAGGATGCTTTACTAGAAAAATGTTAGGTTTGTGGTGAGTCTTGTTACAAGATGAAAAGGGGTGATATTTCCATTGGTGTGGAAATGAGGGACTTGTACGGAGAAAAAGACACCGGCTAAAGTTGTGTGGTACTCACTACCATACCACGGTTGAAGAAGTTGTTTGCGTGCAAAGAAGATGGCAAGTTGTTGCGTTGGCATTCAGAAAGAGTTAGACTAGACAAAGATGTAGCTGGCATACTTCAAATGGTGAGCAATGAAAGAAGCTTGATACCATTTACCCAGAGTTTGGAACTGATCCTTGACATTTGAGGTTAGGTTTACCAAAAGATGGAATAAATCCCTATGGTATGAGAAGCACACATAGTTCTTGGCATGTTATGTTAATGATCTACAATCTACCTTCGTGGTTGATAATGAAACGAAAGTATGTGTTGTTTTCATTATGATTTCAAGGCCTCAGTAACTAGGTTATGACATAGATTTTTACCTTGCTCCTCTTGTCGAGGATTTGTTCACTTTGTTTAAATATGCTGTTCGCACTTACAATGGTGTTGAGGAGGATGTATTTACTCTAAAAGCCATGTTGTTTTGTACAATGAATGATTTTGCAGCATATGGGAATTTGTCTAGGTAATCGTTCAAAGGACACCATGCATGTCCTGTGTGTGAGCTGTATATGAAAATATTTAAATATATTTGTGAAGAACTAGTACATACCTAATGCAAGTATTGTGCAACGTTACGTGGCAGAAGAGTTAATCTAGTTTTATACTAATTAGTTGAAGGATGTGCATTCTGTGAGTGTTCCGAGATCCAGACATAAGGGGAAGCTAGAGGGTCAGGGGGTAAGACAAGGTAAGATACTAAAACCCACTATAGAAGATTTAAGTGTTGTGCATCTTTGTGTTCTACTGAACCACAAGGATGTTGTCCCATATATTTAGATCCACATGGATGAAATAAGAATAATGATTCTGACATTCAATGAAACACAAGTTTTACAAAAACACACTCCAACGTTTACAATTTGGCTACAAAGTCACATTGAGATGGGTAGTCATCCAGAAATAGTTAAGTGGTTATCATGTAGGCCCCTTGGTACATTGCTTTTATATGGTGCATACGACATCAACGGGTTAACTTTCGCCACTAAACCGATGGATGATAAGGGTGTGTCACAGAATAGTTGGGTTACCCTAGTGTCGAAGGCATTACATGCTGGTAAGGCAAGCTACAACAGTCTAATGTATGACAACATTTGCTACTTTGGTACAATAATAGAAATTTGGGAGCTTGATTACATGACTTCACGAGTGCCTATACTTAAATGTTAATGGGTTGACGTACACGGTGGCCAACGAACAGAGTCAATGAGATTCACACTTGTAGATCGTATTTAGATCAAGTGGAGAGATGATCCTTTCATTTTGGCCTCACGAGCTTATCAAGTTTTCCATGTGAAAGATCCCGTTAAACCTAGATGGGAGATTTTTTTTGAAGGTAAGAGAGCATTCCTTGAGGAATTTGAGCTTAAAGATCTGGTTAGTTGTGGTTGAAATGGTGTGATTGGGTGTTCTGACAATGACATTGCTAGAAGAAGATAACTCAACTTTGTCTACTTATTTAGGTCGCACGGATCATGATAAACGTATTTGGGTAAATTGAAGAGGGAAGATCAAGAAGAAGGGAAGGGTAAAAAAAGAGGGAAAAAACAAGAAAGAAGAGGAAGTTGAAATAGTTACCTTTTATGGCATCATTTTTATTTTTGCATTAAGTTGGGAGCGCGTTCCGAGCTTGGAACTCATTTGGATGTGCTAGTTAACATGCTTTTTATTCTTATTTTGTCTGGGTATTGCATATTGACAACCACAATAGATTCAAGTGTTTTCTATATTAGTCAATGTCATTGGAAGTGAGGAAATAGTTTCACGGCAGACTTTGAATAAAACAATAAAGGTGTTATCACCCTACAACATAAAATTTATTCAAATAAAGTAAAAACATCTTGACCATCCTACAAACTGTTCATGAAATGTATTAGGAAGCCCTTCAACAATGTATATAAGCCCATATGACATTGTCAAACAGAGGAGGTCCTTGGAGAGCTGGATCGCGATGAAAATGCAAATTAATGCTCGAACGCACATCGTTGACTCTTCAACTTCCACACGCTCTTCATTTATTGGAAAATTTCATTGTGTATCCATTTATAGAAAGTTTTGAAGCCTCTAATGAATACCGGGCGCAATTCCTCCACATCTGATAAACAAAAAAATTTAAATTATAAATGTACAACTAAACTAAAATATTTAAGAAAAGCAAAAATATGCCTTGTTCTATTCTGGGCCTCTTGGTAAGCTTAGTTGTATCCCCCATTTTTGTGGAACTACTTGTGCTCAAATAGAACCCACTTCTTCTTGACAAAGTATTGCTTGTCAAACCATTTTATTAGCTTCTCCTCCTCATGGAACGGCATCCCTTGCACACTCCTCAAAATTAAGGTGATTAAATTCCCATGGGGGAGACTCTTAATCACCTTCTTCGAAGAGGAAACACACATCATGTGTTTGAATATTGCCTTCCCCAGGTTGATTTTCTTACCCTCAATGATATAGTAAAACATTATAAGAGTTGTTTATGTAGGTTCAGTAATACGCCCGGTGTTGGGACAGTGAACCTAGCTAACATCTCATATAATATGCTTTGATCTATAGTGAGGTGAAGAAGATTGAATGACTCGGGCCTTCCAAGATCATAGGCATTCCTTTGAATATCCCTCAAGCTACACTCAAATGGGTTAACATTGGAGGGGATCGGTATCTAGAGGCCATTTATCCCTATGATAAACATCATTCAAAGGGCCTTCTATTTTTGACGGGAAAATATCATCCGGACCCTTATTAAGGCACTTTAGATAACCATTAATAATCCAAAGGCTTAAGTCTACATCAAAACCATTAACCCTAGTTCTAAATACCCATCGCTAAATACCACCTAGATTAGAATAAAATTGATAGACCTCGTCAAAGTATGACGGTTCATTCAAAGTTAATAAACGTAAAACATGTTGTTTATCAAATTTCAATACGGGATAGGCTAACCCTATGATGTTGTATAAATTCATGTATATGATATAACAATCTAGCATCTTTGCATCCGATCTTAAGACATTGTAACAAAGTTGCGTGGGAACTGATATGAACCTCGCAGATTCGAAACCCGGATTTCTAGAGCTCCTTGATGATTTTGAGTTGCGATTTCCACCAACTCCTCTATTAAATGACGCCATTGTAAGGAATTAGACTTTCGTTGGTCAAAATTGGGGGAAATATTGTTTTTTGGTAGAGTTTCTCCCCTGGAAGAAAGGCTAAGTTTTTAAATTGTGCATTTTGAATTTGAAGAGCCCATTTTTTAATATAGTAATTACACTTCCAAGCTCAAAAGTGAGTTAGCTCTTTATAATGAAGATCTAAATTACAGTTCCAGATTTGGAATTGTATTTGGGCGATATTAACGAAGATCTGATTTCTTGGTTCAGAACTCGGAATTAATTTAAGGCAACAAAATTAATGGATGCGTTTTTGTTCACAGAGGGAAAAAAAATGTCGCCCGAGCTCGGAACTTGAGTTATGATCTCGCAACCAATTAATTCAGCCCTTCAACATAACACTTAGATGATGTTCCAAATTGGGAACTCAATTTGGGCCAAATTTATATAGTGGGGACATAATCCGGACTTAGAAGTAATTCAGACATTGTAGTATGAAAACCAAAACTATTAGTTGTCATTATAAATTTTTTTGAAGGAAACAATGACAATTCTCTAGGCCTTACATATTAGCGAAAGCAGTCATTTAGAACAGAAAGACAACAACAATCAAATTCATAAAATTTCTCATTATAAATTCAAGATAATTAAAAGTTGTGTTAAAACCACTATTTAAAAAAAAAAATACAAATGTGCTTGTTTTCCAAAATATTTTATGCTAAGTAAATAGACTAGTTCTCATTCCCATCGCCCTCAAACATTTCTTCAATCTCGTGGTGAGTCTCATCATTGTTGTTTCCACCCCCATCCTCGTCATTATCTCCACTTTATCATCTCATATTCATAATCTTCATCCTCATCAGAGTACAAGGAATTGAAATTAGGCATGTTTGACTCATCTACGTGGTCAATGTGGATGCCTGAAGAAGCAATGAACTAAGCGTGGCTAGCTTCCACTGCTGCGAGCTCCCCATTAGCGTCACTAATGTCCACTCATAAGCATGCCATGTACCTATTAACTGTGCTGTTCAAAGATCTCCCACGGACAAACAAATAAACATAAAATTAATAAAAGGTTCAATGTAGTGACTATGAATTAATAAGTGTGTACAGTTTTCAAAATACAGCAAGTTTCGGTCAACTTATGGGACAAGGATGACTCAACCCTTTGCATAGATGATTCTTTCCTCTCTTTTCAGCCTTTATGGAGGGAACCTGGAATGGCACGATACTTTTACTTGCTATCAAAACCCAAGCGCACGTGTTTGTGCTCAAACAAAGCCGCATCATAGTACTCTAGACGTAAGAGTTTTTCCACGGGCGTAACTCCCCATTTCTTTACCAGAGCTGTGATCAAGCCTCTGTATGGAAGATTTTTCTTTTTGCCAGTCGCAGCCTTAAGCATATAGTTCACTATGGTGTACCCCAGGTTAAGTTTAATCCCCTCCATCACATAATAAAATATCATCAAATTCCCAATTGTTGGCTCACAAGAATGCTCCCCTAAGGTAACATATTTTGGCACATCCACTCATAAACAAACCTCTGTTCTACAGTTGGAACCCCCACATAGCATTTCTCAGCCTGACAAGGGGTTTAAATTTCCTTGTGAAAATATTTCCTAGCTATGGTTACTAGGTAGAGGGGGGTATACTCAGTAATTGCGAGCCAATTTTAATGATGAAACATTTCTAGGGGGCCGTGGACATATTTAGGTAAGCAAGAGGTGGCGTTTGTATAATCACATCCTAAAAACTCATTAATTGTGGATTTTTTATTGGTATCAAAACGTCATTAACCTTAGTGAGGTCATGATTGTTTTTACTCTTGCCTAAATTCGCATCAAATCGCAACACATCATCATAATGTATAGGTGTCTAATTCCAACAATTTATCAATTGGAGAATTCTTAAAATCCTCAAGAAAGTAACCCAATCTGATAGGCTCTATTTTGGAAGCAAGAACAATTTTCAGATTAGTACATTTGTGATGATAGAAGTCCAAATACCTTTGCTCGGCCTTACCATTGAAGAACTGCTGACCAGATCCCTGCTCCACGTACGGTTCATGACTCCTAGTTGAGGCAGCACCCCTGGCCCTAGCACCATGGCTCCTTTCCATTGCCACTCAATTGAAGATAAGTGGAATTGGAATTGAGAATTTGGGTCTTCTAAAGGTTTGTCAAATTGGGGGTTTTGAAACAATTCTGAAACACTTTTTTTTTAAAAAATATATATAAAACACCAGTTCTGAGTTCGAAACTAATTTTGATATCCATCTTGAAGCAAAGATAGTGTTCAGAGTTTGTAAGCTCCTCGTAGCCTGGTTCCAAGCTCGGAAATAAATTTACAGGCCAATGATAAAACAGGGCATTAAAGTATGTTTCAAACAAACACTAATGCCATTATCTTAGTGTGAGTTCCCTCTTTTTTTCATCCAAAACCTTTTCTTCTCCCCTATTCCATTTATTCCTCATCAATCAAGCTCAAGTTTTTGAAATGGGTCATCCAAATCAATCGAAACCCTAGATCCTACACACAATGTTCCTCATTCCCTTAACTTCTCTTACAAATAGGGAGAATTGGGATTAGGGGTTTGTGTTACTAGTGTTTCCTTGGGAGGACATCATTTTAAAGGTAAAATCAATTTCATGTCTTCACTACTGTAGCATATATGTATCAAATTTTTAGAGTGGTATTTTTAGTTCTATTGTTCTAGCCTTTTTTGTGACCTTTTTTCCTCCCATTTTCACATGTGTAATGGTGAAATTTTTTTGTGCTTGGGTTTGAAATAAACTAATGATTAGTTGTATGATTTTTAAATTTTCAATTACATTCCTAAATGATTAATATGAATTTTTTAATGTTGTAATATATCTCGTAAAATGACTCGTGAAGAAGTTCCACCATTGGAAAATGTTGTACATGCTGAGATGTTTGCAGATGACTATGACGGTGATGAGGGGTTGGTAGAGGTAGCAATAGAAAAAACTCACTCTAGGGCATTAGAATGGAGAATCGCTAGGAAAGAGATGTCGACTTTGTTAGTTTTTAACAAATTAGACAAATGTTTTTTCAGAGGAGATTGCTAAATGGACTAGTTGGGTTGGGAAGGATGGTAGAACTAGGGCATACATAAAATACTATAATTGGCACAAAAACATACTATGGATGGAGTGCAAGGTATCGATTGTGATTTTTATATACTCATCACACAATCATCTTACTTGTATCATCATATTATGTACTGAATATTGTAAAACCCTAGAACTTTGACCAACTTGCTCATCACAAGTACTAGGTTAGGCTTGAGCGTGTTACTAAGAATCCATTGGGTCAAATTACCTTTATACAAGAACAAGCAATACAAATTATGCGGGAGTGATATAAGAATTCAAAAAACCTAACTTTTTGTTACACTGAAAGGATTATAATAAGTATTTTACACTGTTTAAAGATACATACATGTAAAAGGTTCCAAATTGGGATCTAAATTTAGAAGTTGAGCTAGGATGATATCCCAAAAGAAGTAAAAGCGTCAGACACTAGCCCTCACTCTATATGCTAAGCTACACCTGATGGGGTTCATTAGACTAAGGTAAGCTCCTTTTTTTTAGTGATGTTTGGATACAAATGTCAAAACTACCACCATAGATGACATGCCAAAGCTTGATCAGACATTCGAAGGATAAGTTCGGGATTCTCAAAGTTACATGACAAGTCATATGACAAGGGAAATAATGAAGTTTAGAGATACGACTTTGAATGCTTTGATTAATCAGCTTCATGAGGAAGAGTTGAAGAACAAATAGAAAAAGTCTTTGATAAATTGTTAAGGAGAGCTGAATTATTGAAAACATCTTGAAGAACACTATACTCATTTTTCCCGTTGGGTTTTTAATGAGGTATTTTGATTGTTGTAAATTATTTCATTTTGAAATTATGTCATTAAACTTGGCCATGTGGGTTTGGAAGATTTTAATTTTGGCTATATGTTTAATTAGAGTTTAAAATATTCGGTTCTGATTTGATTAGAATTAGATTTGGTAAGATTAGATAAGTCAATATTCATTCAAGACTTAGCATAATGAATTTTGGCCATATATCCTCTTATTTTAGGTATTTTAGTTAGATATGGTTTTAGTTTCTCAAAGCCGCCATAAGTCTTTTCAGTCCTTGACAGAAATTACCAAATCCTGTTCTGTTTCGGATTACGGTTGGCCAAACCATACCCTATAAATAGGGAGGCCATCGAAGAATTTTATACATCATTTTATCAATCATATATTCCTAATTCAGTTATTACTCTTTGCTTGCGAGACTTTCATTTTTGCTTAATGATACTGGTTAATTAAGTTAGCAATACCTTTTAAATCTATGAGCTAATCCTGTGGGCTAGTCGGTGAGTGATTTGTGCTGTTGTGGTTAGGGTTTGGGCAAAATTACCCTTAGTCAGCGTCAAGAAATTTTTAAAATTCCGCAATCCAGAGTCTTCGCAAGGAGATTCATATCAATTGCTATCAGAGCAAAGCAAAAGATCATTGACCAAAATTCTTCATCAGGGGTTTTCGAGTTTTACTCCATTTTATTTTTGGATTTTATCATTTCATAAATTCTTTCATGTCATATTCTGACTGTGTTTGTGTGATCTTTCTCATTAGGAGGACTGAATTTTGAGTCGAAGGACGTCGAAGGTTCTGAGAGTTAGAATACCGTGGTATTACTATCCGCCTTCACCTTCATCAATCGATTCATGAGGATGTCGGAGGATCTGAGCGATAATAAGTATTATCTGCATGCACCTTCCTATCAGTTTCTTAGTTTTAGTAGCTTATACAACTTATGTGCTTGTGATATTTTCATCCTCTCTTCTGAAAATTATTTCATGCTCATAATCCTATTTGTTTTATTTATTCTTCTTTGATTCCATGATCTTGAATTTTTTTTGATTTTCTTATTACACCTTATACAAAAAAATGTTTTTGTATCCTTAGGATCTTGAATACCTCGAATTTCATTTGAATAGAGAGGACATTTTCTCATATTTCTTATTCCAAAATGTTTTAAAGATAGGAAAATTTGTTCCCAAATTTTATAAAAAAAGAGTAGCATATTTTGGGATTCAAATCCTGGGATTTAGGGTTTTGATATGAAAATTGTGGGCTGTTTTGTAATTTTCACAAGTTTAGGGGCTATTTTGTAAAATTCCCAAATTTGGAGTTGTGATTTAATTATTCTTATTTGGGGAGTAATATTATGATTGGAAAGGGATATATATTGCTGAAACTTATAATTGGGGTTGAAAAGGAAGAACAAAAAAAAGAAATCTGAATTGGAAAAGGAATAAGAAAAGGAATTAAAATCCTAGCCGGGATAGAAAAAGGAAATCAAAACCTTTTCGGTCTAGGAAATTGATGGGGATTTTCAACAAGGGAATCATTAAATTGAAGAAAGCCCTATTCTAATAAGGATTTGGGTTTAGGTATTTAATCCTATTCGGTTTAGGAAAAGGTACTTGAATTTTCGGAACTTTTTGTTGCCTATTTAAAGCATTCTTCCTTTGATCATAACTCATTCGATATAGCTCCGATTCAAGCTATTCAAATTCACCATTCCCTAAACCACATCTCTTAAGAATGGGGAATTTCAATTCGTAGAGCCAATTTTGGAGTTTATCATTTTGTAAAATTTGAAATAAATACTGCTGTACTCATTACCTATTTTTGCTTTGAAACGGCTGTGAATTAATCAATTGCACTTATCCTAGCCTTTTCCTGAGTTTTTAGTGTTATACACTTTGTCAGTAAACTTAAAAAATAAAGGGGAAGGGGGGAACGTGTATTGCTAATCAGTTGTTTCTTCTTAGCAAGGATGGCGAACGATCCGTTTGTCTCGCCTTTTGTTGGAAGTCTCAACAATAAACCTATAATGAATGTCATGAATGCCTTAATGATTGAGTTTATGAGATTTTCTAGGATGTATATGAGTTGGAAATTCTACACCACCTCATTCTACAAGACATGTTGAATATGTGTGTGACATTAAACGTTTGAAGTGTGATATTCCTAGATTTAATGGCAGACACAATCCTGCGAAATACTTGGATTGGGAGTGGAAGATTGAGAACTTATTTGATCTTAACAACTACCTTGAAAAAGAGAAGATCAAAGTTTCCCAGTATTCTTTCACCCATTATACCACAAAATGGTGGGAGAATTTGAAAGAATCAAGACGGCTTGTTGGTAAAAGATCTATCTCCACTTGGGAGAGATTGAGTACCGATATTCGATTATGTAATGTTCCACTGACATATTTAATGGAGAAACATTATTAATTGATCAATATGAAGCAAGGAAATTGATCCGTGGATGAATATTGGCAAGATCTTGAATTGACCATGAGAAGGGTTGAGATGAAGAAAGACGACGCATTTATAAAGAATCATTTTATAGAAGGCTTATGGGAAAATTTACAAGTACCAGTTAACTTCAACATCATGTGTTAATGAGAGACGTATTGGTTAAAGAAAGATTGGTTCAAAAACACAATAAAGTCGAGAAAGAACATGTTCTGATTCCCAATCAAAAACCAGGGTTTGATTCGGGAAACCCTATTATCGGCCAAGGAAGAGGGAGTACCATGGGCGGCCGTGGTCCTAAACAATCCTATTCAAATCCAACTTATAATCCTAGTGAAAGAAGGATGGCACCCTCTACTCAACAATCTAGCAAAAATCAAAATACGCCTTCTTTATCATCATAAAATACAGTTTCTTGTGATACTCCTAACTCTTTCCATTTTAAAGTATGAGGACATGTTCGTAATAACCATCCTCATGCTCGAGTATTGACAACAACCAAGGAGGAAGATAAAAAAGCTGAATATGCTAATATGCCAGCAATGTATGAAAGTGAGGAAGAACAAGTAGATGAAGAGATCATTATAAATAATTATGGAGGATAAGGTCAGGAAACACATGTTAATTTTGTGTCATTGAGACACCTCAACTCTCAAATGGCTGAATCTGAGGTACAACGTGTTAATATTTTCCATACTCATTGCCATGTGAATGATAATAATTGTTTACTGATTACAGATGATGGTTCTTATGCTAATACTGTTTCTAATCTTTTAGTTAAATCATTGTCATTACATGTTACTACTCATTTGTTGCATACAAACTTATTTGGTTAAATGAGACTAGGGAAATTAGGGTTACTAAACAATGCATGATTAACTTTAGGATCGGGAATTATCATGATTCTATCTTATGTGATGTTATGCCTATGGAAGCTAGTCATATTTTATTGGTTAGACCTTGGCAGCTTGATCAAAAGTCTATGCATCATGGTTACACTAAAAATATCACCATGATTAAGGATAGAACCAGGTATTCTTTGACACCATTTTGTCCTGTGGAAGTCTTTGAGGCTCAAAAGTGCATGAAAGTGGGCAAAGAAAAGTTTGCGACTGACGGAAGGGTGGCCAAATTAAACCCTACTCAAGGTTTGAGTGAAATCAGCCACAAGGTGACCTGTTAATTTTGACCATAAGCCAGGGAGGCCGATCGTAAGATAGGTATGTCAAGTAAGTCGAAGAATGATTCTGAAAGGTCGGGTAAATTCTTGTCTTCACGTCTTAGTGCTTTACCTTTGATTTTATAATCAGGCATAAACTATCTACTAATTCTGGTAAATCATTTTATGCTTCAAATAGAGATGTGAATCGTGATTTGACTAACTATTATTTTGTTCTTATCTTGCACTGTAAAGAAAGTTACTTCGCCAAGGAAAATATTCCTATAAATGTACCTCCACGGTTTGCTGAGATGTTGGAGAAATTTGAAGATGTCTTTCCTGAGGAACTACCTTATGGTTTTACCTTCTCTTCAAGGTATTAAACATCATATAGACTTGCTACCAGGTTCGGTCATTTCAAATTGCACGTCTTATAAAGCAAACCCCGTGGAGACAAATGAACTACAACGCAGAGTCGAGGATCTACTTCAAAAATGTTATGTGCAAAAATCTTTAGGTCCTTCTTCATTTTAGTTCCCAAGAAAGATAAATCTTGGCGTGTGTGCATTGATTGTCGTGCTATAAACATGATTACCATTAAGCATCGTCATCCTATATCTAGGTTAGATGACATGATTGAAGATTTACATTGTTATGTGATTTATACTAAGATTGATATAACTCATGGATATCATCAGATTAGAATAGAGGAAGGTGATGAATGGAAAACTATATTTAAGACTAAGTTTGGGTTGTATGAATGGCTTGTTATGCCTTTCTGTTTAACTAATACACCTAGTAATTTTATGCGGTTGATGAATCATGTTTTGAGAAAGTTTATTGTTGGATTTGTTGTGGTTAAGTTTGATGATATATTCTAAATTGACTAGTGAACATATTAAGCATGTTAAGATGGTTCTCATTGCAATTATTGAGTCTAGATTGCATGCGAATATCAAGAAGTGTAGCTTTTGTGATTCAGAAGTTATTTTCTTGGTGTTATTATACCCCAAGATGGCATCAAAGTTGATGAAAGCAAGGTAGAGGCAATAAGGTCTTGGCCGGCCCCTACAAATGCTAATAAAGTGAGATCTTTTCATGATTTAGCTATTTTTTATAGCAGGGTTGTGCATAGTTTTTATCTATTGCTGCACTATTAAATCAAATAGTTAAAAAGGACGTGAAATTTGTGTGGGGTGAAAGCCAAGAGAATACATTTAATGAATTGAAAGTAAGATTATATAATGCTCTTGTACTTGTTTTACCTTATTTTAATGGTACTTTCAAAATTCAATGTAATGAATTTGGTGTTGGTATTGGTGTTGTTCTTATGCAAGAGAATCGACCTATAGCTTATTTCGGTGAAAAGTTAAAGGGACGTACTCTTAATTATCCTGTTTCTGACAAGGAATTCCATGTTATTGTGAGGGCTTAGTAGACATGGAAACAATATCTATTGCATAAAGAGTTTATTATTCACAATGATCGTGAATCTTTGAAATACTTGAAAAGTCAGATGAAGTTGAATAAGTATTATGCTAAGTGGCCTTGTTTTATTGAATCTTTCCCTTATGTATTGCGATAAAGAAGGGAAAAGAAAAAATTTCGTTGATGCTTTCAGTCGTAGGTATACTTCACTTACACGTCATAAATGTGTTACGCTAGGGTTTTCTTTTGTAAATGAATTATATGCAACTGATTATGATTATACTTCTGTCTATGCTGCATGCGAGAATGGTTCATATGATAAGTTTTATAGACATGATGGATTCTTGTTTCGTGTTAATGGCCTTTGTGTTCCTCAATACTCTATGAGATAATTACTTGTTACAAATTCACATTCAGGTGGTCTTGTGGGACATTTTGGTGCACTTAAAACTTATAATCTGATGCGTGAACACTTCTATAGGCAAAAAATGGCAATCTCTGCTGATATAATTTGTAGGAATTATATTGATTACTTGAAGGCTAAGTAAAAAACTAAGTCTCATGGACTTTTTACACCATTGCCTGTTCCTACAAATGCTTTTGTCCTATTGATTACTTGGTGATGGTCCTTTTGAAGTGGTGGAACGTGTGAATGACAATGCTTACAAGATTGACTGCTATGAATCTCCTTGCAGAATTTTGACAATTTTGTGACTGTGACTAAGGGTAATTTCGTCCAAACCCTTACCACCGCAACACAAATTGTTCACTAACTAGCTTGCAGGATTAGTTCACAGATTTGAAAGGTATTGCTAACTTAATTAACTCGCAGGAGTAAGCAACAATGAAATGTTCACAAGCAAAGAGTAATAACTCAAGTTCTGAATATATGATTGATAAAAAGTTGTATAAAATTCATGAATGGCCTTCTTATTTATGGGGTATAGCTCAGCCAACCCTAATGAGAAACACAACAGGATTTGGTGATTCCTGTCAGAAACTGAAAAAACTTATGGTAGTTTTAAGAAGGTAAAACCAAATCTAACTAAAATTGCTAAAATAAGAGGACAATGGCCGAAATTCATCGGGCTAAGTGTTCAATGAATATTTACTTATCTAATGTTACCAAATCTATTTCTAATCTAATCAGAACTGAATATTGTAAACCCTAATAAAATATATAGCTAAAATTGAACTATTCTAAAGTCCACGTTGCCTGATTTAACGACTTAATTTTAAATTAAAATAATTTATAATAATTCGCAAAATATCACAATACCTCATTAAAAACTGAGCGGGAAAAAAGTATAGTGTTCTTCACGATATCTTCAATACTTCGACACTCTTGAACAATGAATCAAAGACTTTGTCGATTTGTTCTTCAACTCTTCATCATGAAGCTAATCAATCAAAGCATTCAAAGTCGAATCCCTAAACTTCATTCTTGCCCTAGTCATAGGACCTGCCATGTCACTTACATGATCTGAACATATCCTTTGAATGTCTAATCAACCTTTGGCATGTCATCACCTATTGTGGTTTTAGCGTTGCTTCATTTCATAATTGAAACAACTATGAAACTCCCACTGCACGTGCTCTAACAATTCCATGTTCTAGGTTTAAATATAAATTAAGTGTGTGGTATGTACCTTCTGAAAGTGACACAAAATGGTATACATGTCTTGTTTTCCTTTAACAAAAGAAGACTACATGCCTTTTTAAAGGGTTTTGGTGCAGGCTACGTGTCTTCTTTATTTTATTTTATTTTGTTGATTTTTAAATACATTTTCTCCTTTTCTTTTCATTTAATTTTATTTATGTATTAATTTAAAAATGATTAATTTTCTTTTTCTTATGCACGTACAATTATCAATGTACATAATTATGAGAATTTATATTTCTTTTTACAATTTATATCAACCGTAGAATTTCCAATATTTTTATTATATAACTAACCTAAAATACAGTTTTTGATTAAAAGGTTAATTGCTATTTCTAACTTGATTAAAAGTTCAATTTCTTGCGTATGAATTTTACTTCTCACTTTCCTTCTATTCATGTTTATTCCAACTCGATACCTATTGATTTGTAGTTTCCTTATTCTTTGAAAACATAACTAAGATAAATATTATAATATTATACATTATTTAAAAAAATTATTTTTTAATTTAAAATTTATTTCAAGTATAGTCGAAGAAAGAAAAATAAAACTGGATTGTGCTGGTATAAACTCAATTATAATTTATATAATAAATCATGAAAGTTGGGGATTCAAAATTGTTTCTTTCGTGGCACGTTAAATTACTATTAGAGATCCTTTGAGATAGATGCTCCCGACATGGATGATTTGAAGAAGACGACAATGAGAATGTTTTAAAAGAGTTGGAGAGTGCACAAGTACACCTCATATAAACATTTAATTTTCTCTAATAGGAAAGACAAACGCCCATGCACTACTGGAAAATAGGTTCATACGCACCGGTAAAAATTCCGAGGAGATATTACTAGTGTTAATGAATACAATTGCACCAGTAGGCCAAATGTCTATCAAAATATCGGTGCCTCTGACAAAATACGCACTGGTAGAAGTTGTACCGGTGCTGAAACCAGTGTAAGAAACATGAAAAAATTGTAAAATTATTTAGATTCACACCGGTACAAAAGTTACTTGTGTACATTAGCGGTCCTATTAAGATTTATTGCACTGGAAAAAATTATATCGGTGTAGATGTTTAGATCTGATGTTAGGATTTGGTGCCAAAAATATTATTCCTGGATCGGTAATTTTTATTACCAATGCATATGTTCAAAAAATCCGGGAATGAGGAATAATCATAGCACCAATACTGTTTAGTACTGGTGTATCAGTAATTTTTGTACTATGGGAAGATGCCTTTGCAACGGTATATTGCTCAAAATAGCAGTGTAAAAAGTGCATTTAATGCTCACCAACCTTTTTTTGGGGGTAAAAAATGGGGAATTGGGGATGATAAGTTCATTAATGGATTTTTGATATGAAAGCATTGAATGATCTAGTATGAAAACCCTTAATGGTACCTATTTTTTTAAAATTTGTTGATGGATATTAATGATGGATATCGTTGGTTTTGGTTTGTAGACATCCATTTTTTTTATCATGTTAAGGTGATTGGGGTACAATTGTTGATATTAGTTTGTCATTCGTTCTCAAGGTTGATGTAGTTAATGCTATGGTTATTGATTGTCATATTGTAGAACATATTATGAATGTGGTAATTGTAATGTGGAATGGTGCATATGGTGCATTATTGATCTTTCATGATTTGGATGTGGTAATGAAATTGTATTGTAATTAATTGTGTGAAACTTTGATTGTTGCACATTTATTGATGTGTAAAGTTGTATCGTGCTATTGAGAGACGTAAGTATGTGTATTCCTATGTTAGTAGGGCAAGAGAAGAATATATTGATTTTGTGGATGAGTTTTTGGAGCATGCTTAGAAACCTAGAAGCATTAAGATGAATTCGCTCAAAAGACCCCAACTACAACGACATTACTTTAGGTACACCCCACAAAATCACAATAGGTACTTTTTATCATCTTCACATAAAAAAATTATGCTAAAAAAGTGCACTTTTCTAAATCAGGTAAGTTACACAAGCTAGTTAAAAGGGAACCGTCAATCATTAAATGTGCCTGTAATGATTACTTATTAATTTAAATAATTAATTTATAGAATATTTTATCTTTACAAAAAAATATTAACCTGCAAAATACCAAGGCTCTTTGTAATTAGTATATTAGATTTTATTATTAACATACGATGTACTCATAAAAAACACAAACACTACACTCTCATGGAACTTTGAGGCCAAGGGGGCTTCTGGTATACACCTCCCTCAATCACGAGACGTCCAAAACAAAAATAGCATCTCGAGCCCTGCGAACTAAATAAGCAAACAACTGGCTTAGTGATGAATGAATCTTACAAGGTCTCTCTTAACAAAGCAATGCCCGAGGCCAGAACAACACCTCGGATCTATGGAGCCAAACAAGCGAACCTGAGTAATAGAATGATTATCACCCACAATTATCCAAATGAGACCACGACTCAAAAACACATGGACCATGATTAGCAAAGACCACCGTGATCACCAACTATAAATAGATGATCTGTTTGACAAGACAGGTAATGACATATTTCTAGATATTATTCATACATTGGTAATATAATGACTTAGGCATCAGAGGAAGATCCTAGGGACTCCGGGACCTCGTTCTCCAAGTTTCATAAAGCTAGTATGGATTGCCCAAATTTCATATATTATAGTGGACTGGAAGAAATTTCCCGCATCGCCGGTAAAGGAGGATATGCACCACTATAACATATTGGTGCTAAGTTTACCTCAACACCGGTATGGCTTACTGGTGCTTGAAATCCACATTCCAGCACCTCCCTACTTAGGCACCAATATTCAAAAAGGTTAAATTACCAGTGCCTATGTACCTTTCTTGTAGTAGTGGAGGGAATAGATCAGTGATCTTTGAAGCAATAGAATATTCTGGTAGAAAAGAAGTTGGAGAGGAAAAGTATGAATGCATTCTAACAATTGGTGGAAATGCATATCTTTCTGAGTTTGATATTCAACAATATTATTCAGCTATTGTCTTGTGCAATAATACTGCAGAAAAGAAACTCACGAGTTTCAATATATCCACATTGTGAATTGGGGTGATTTGGAGGCTCTAATAAATAATTTTACTGGGCTTGTATTGATTCTTACAATACATTATCATTTCATATTGCTAGATTTCTTACAATAAACTGTACTACCTGATTTTTTTGTTTAATTAAATAAATATATGTACATAAATATAGACATATATATATGTGTGTGTGTAATATATATGAGTGTGTGTGAGAGAGAGGGGAGAGAGTTGGAGTGGGTCAAAATATCCGACATATGCTGACTTGTTTCAACCTAAAATAACATAAATGTAATTTGATTCCATTTTTCGCCAACACAAATTTGTAATTAGTCTAGGTAAGGTCGACTGACCTTCGATTCAAAATGACATGGCCTAAATTCATGAACTCAGATTTAATAATTGTGATCACGTAGAAATAATATGAAAGTACTGCAAAAAATTATTTTAAAAATATAAGGAAAAATATATTAATAATTAAGTTGATCATGTCTATGTGGCTTGATTCACTAACTTTTAACTAATTTATATACACATTCACTAACTTTTAACAAATTTATATAAATTGTTATTCAAACGCATCCCGGACATGTTCTTTTCAATGTTATTTTAATTCATTTCAACTCAATCATTTTAATTCTTTTTCTTATTCTATTTTACTTGATTTCTATTCAGTTCTTTTTAAGTAAAATTCAGCTTAAATTTATTAGTATTACGGTTACTATTCAATTCAGATTTGTTCAATTCCCACTTGCTCAATTTAAATTAAGGAAAAAAGGATATGATTTTATTTAGAAACTTCATATCAAATTATAAAAAAACAATGTTAGAAAACTATTATTAGTTTATTAATCACTTTTAAAGTCCTACATTTAAAGGTAAGTTACATTTTTTATTTACTTAACACTTTCATCAGTTGAGTTATCAATTAGCATATGTATGCAAGTAAGACGTGTGCATCCTAATTAATGCATTGCTATTGTCTCATTTTTGCATGAATGTATAGGTTATGATGTGTAATATCTAGTAATGTTTTGTGTCCTCATGTTATTGATGTCGAATAAAAAACATAATATGATCGTAACAATAAACCCTAATCACAAATTTTGCACACAAGTATTGATTACTCAATCCTAATTAATAAAAATACTCATAAATATCATTCTTTATTATCTCTTTAATTGTATCTTTAATTGAACTTGATGTAACCTAGGAGTTTCGCCAACAAGAAGAAGTAACATATATGTATGTAATATGTTACATTTTTTGGGTCTATAAATCCATGGTATTCCTTGTCCTAACATCACGGAAAATAAAAACATTCTGGCCTCTCTCATTTGATTTCCCAAATCACATTGTCTTATTTGCACCAAAGCTTTAGTGAGAATGAAAAATCAAATGGCAATCCGATCTCAATCTTGCCTTCATATAACTCTTGAGTAATTCTTAATATTCTCTTCACTTTTCAAAGTGTCAGTAGCTGAAGTGACCAAAGCCAGCGGTTTCAAGTCTCTAGAACCTTGGGCTAAGTGGGTGAAAGCAATCGGTTCCTTTGCGGTAGATGAGCACAATCAAGAACAAGGGAAGAAATTAGTGACCTTTGAAGCTGTAGATAATGCTAGTAGAAGAAAAGTTGGAGAGGACAAGTATGAATACAATTTAACAATTAATGGATTCGCATATCATACCGCTTTTGAGCCACAACTTTATTATTCTGTTGTCTTGGGAAATAATACTGCTGGAAAGAAACTCGTTAGTTTCACTATAACAGATTTATGAGTTAGGGTGGTTTGGAGGCTATAATAAATAATATTACCGGACTTGCATTGATTCTTACAATGCAAGACCAGTTCATATCAATACAAACATATTATATATATATATCATGAATATATAGCATTGTTAATTTTACTTTAATCAATAGTATAAAAGAATCTATTTTTTTAACAATGCATTAATCTGTGGAACACTTCACTTGCATACCCCGACTATTGCGTATTATGTAAAAATAAGGTATTTGCATCTGATTTATGTAACCATACAAGATATTATGAATTCAAATAGTTAAAATTAAAGTGGATAAATTAGACAATGGCTAAAGCAAGGCAATATGTCCATAAAATGGTTTTAATTAATACGGTACAAATTCATATTCAAAAAATACAATTCTTATATGGTACCAGAGTACCATACTGATGGATCTCTATTTTTCATTAATCAACCAAGTTATATTTCTAATTTTACGTCATATTCCATTGAAGGTAGATAAGATTATTGTGTACATGTAACCAGCTGTTATTAATATAAGATGACTAAACACCACAATAGAGCTCAGATTCTATAGACACAAACACACACACATATATAAAATCTCAAAAAAGGTTACATTTTTTAAGAGATTGGATAGGTCAGGGTCTTGATTGCAAAGCACGATATATTTTGTAATTAATTTGAATTAAGGGGTTCATATAAATATCAACTTTTCCTCTTTCTTTTTCATTTGTTCTATTCAAAATTATGTTTTGCCTCGTCATATTCTCCTCATTGTGGTTTTTTTTCTTCGCTTCTCAATCGCCCTTTCCACCATGCCACCGCCGTTTTACCGCTATCATTCCACCGCCATCGATCTACTACACGTAACTGCTGGTATTATTGTCAATTTTTCATTCTTTGTAATCCTTGTA
>JAULKK010215329.1:0-15705 GCA_032355705.1 Rubia peregrina
TGAAGCGAACACTATATTGTTTGAAGAATACTATTCACAAGAATGGTGGAAGATTGAAGAAGGAATGAAAATAAGGAAAATCTAATGAGTGAAGAAATTTGTACCAGGTTTTGATAGTGATCCAAGTTGAATTAGTGTATTTGGACAACATTATTGGATCCATCTTTGCAATTACGAAACTACTATAACACCTGAATTGGATCACCGGTTCACCTAGGGAAAGCAAAATGAAAATGGCTGATAATTGGACTGCATTCTGTGGCAAGGGTGGGAATTTCCCATGGCTTGCAAAAGTATTGTAGCATCGTGGTTGAGATTTTGCTGCAGCTTGTTGCGAGGGGTAGGATTTCCCAGGGTCGTAAAAATCATCTCGTAACTTGCTTTTTACTCCCCTTTTTTCTTGTACTATAAATAGCCCTTCATCCACTCCTTCCTTATCCCTATTGGATTGACTTGGGGGCTCCAAAATCACAGTTTTTTATTAATCTTTCAATTTCTTCCTTGTTTTTTTGTAAATTTGTGTTCTATGTTAATGGTTTTGGTTATCTAGGCTAGTTTTCTTCTTGGGAGCTATTGATTAAAGCTTTCAATCCCATGTGGTGAGAACCTCTTAAACTCTATTTAGATCTCTTGATTATCAGGTATTTTCTATGCTTTGAATGTTGATTTTATCTTCATGATTTTTTTTAGAAATATGTGGATGTAGATTATTTTTATGATAGCATGCTAGAACTTAAGGGCAAGGTAGCTAATTCATCCTTTTTGATACTTGGTTCAAGCTCCTAAAGTAAGTATTTGTGATGTCATAATTTGCTACATGAATGTGATAATTTTTTACTCCTTGTCACGTTTATCTTAAGATAGCAAATGTTAGGATAGTCTTGAATGTTGAGCTTTATTTATTATCCCTAGGAAATGCATGAATTGGTTACATGCTTAGACATTTGGTTGAATGTTTATAGGTGTTATCATCGCACAAATTGGCCATCTAAAGCAAAAAAAAAATCCTCTGCATACGTGTGACATTGGTCAGGCTTATTTATGCCATCACATGGACAAACTGAATGATCAACGTCAAACATTTCTTGCAAAATTAACATTCTTGCATATAATCGACCTTAATCTACGCCTCTCATTGGTTATATATGTCATTATTTCTAGAAAATATACACTATAAACTAAATAACCCGTAACACAATAATATCAATTAAAGAAGACATTTGATATTTGATTCATAAAAAATAATAAGAATTCAACCAAAAAGAGCTATAATTTGAACATGGAATGGATGAAAACAAACACATTTTTCTCCACCCTCTTGTAGCTGTAGTAGTTAGAAAGAAGCCATTTGATTCAACAATTGATTGTTTGGTATAGTGTGAATAGAAAGTTGGGGGAATGTGTTTTGGTGTGAGAGTCGGAGGAGATGGGAGATGAAGGAATTTTTTTTATTGGAGATGAGTAGAGATAGGGTTTGTGGGTATTTTGGCAGAATTAGGGTACCCAAATTTTAATTTTCATGCTAATGGAAAATTTGGACTCTCAAAATTTCACTTCCCGGTAAACTTTTTTAGATTGGCTGACAGGTTCCCAACATTGGTCTGTATGTTAGCCATCCAAATGGGTTGTGATGCAGGTGGTGATGGCCAAACAACGTCATATGGACTAATAAGGTCATTTAACAAAACTCGGTAACATTATAGTTGGTCGATTCCAGCGATACGAGATGTGATGTCGCACTGTTGATGCTAAAAAGGTTTGACCTTCACTCATATTCGGTCAATTGTTGCTTGACTTATTTCATAAGTTGTAATACATACCAAAAGTTTGACCTTTACTCGTGTTTCAGTCAACCGTGGCTTTAATTATTTTGTAAATTGACATACATGCCAAAAGTTTTGACCTTTAGTCTTTTTAAGTGAACTCTGGCTTGTCTTCAATCGTAAATTGAAATATGTACCAAAAGGTTCGACCTTGACTCTTGTTAGGTCATTGTGGCTTGAATTCTTTTGTAAATTGACCCACATGCCCAAAGGTTCGACATTTACTCGTGTTCAATCAACTATGGCTTAACTTCTTTCGTAAATTGACATAAACACTAAGAGGATTGACCTTTAGTCTTGTTAGGTCAACCGTGGCTTGACTTCTATTCTAAATTGTTATACATGCCCGAAGGTTCGACCTTTACTCGGGTCCGGTCTACCATTGATTGAATTCTTTCGTAAATTGACATACATAAAAAGAGGTTCGACCTTTAGTGACATGAATTTCCTTTCGAAGACTCTAGATTGCAGAATTTTGAGAAGCACCCAATACAAAAGATCTGTAACACTACCTTTCTATCGAAGACAACACAAATGAATGACCTACATAAGACACAACTTTATGAACTTCACTAACACAGGGAACTAATTCACACGAGTTGCACCAAATTAACACAAAGAACTGCGATGGTTCTAAGCGCTAATTTATAAGGAAATAAACGTAACAGTTTAACGCTTAATAAGCAACGAGTATACACTTAAATTCTGAATATATGATTGCTAAAAATGTTATTAAATTTTTGAAAACCGTCCCCTATTTATAGTACATAGGTTCGGCCAATATAAATAGATAGAAAACGTGTTTTGGTAATTCAAGTCAGAAACTAGAATGACTTATGGCTGCTTTAAAAAGCTAAAACCATATCTAACTAAAATTCCTAATTCATCCTAAAAGATGGCCAATTTTATCAAAGTAAATCAATCCAAATACTGGCTGAATCATTATATGAATCTACATTATCTAAACTTACCGAATCTAATACAAACAGAACTAAATTTCTTAAAATTAGAATAATTTCAAAATAACCTCTAAATGTGAGCACTACCTCACTAAAAACCCAGTGGAAAAAAGAGTATAGTGTTAAACTCCTAGAAATCATTAACCAAAAGAAAATAAAACTAAACTAAGCAAGCTGTAATAAATGATATTTTGATACTTGTATCAATTCATATCCTCTAATCCTTCCTGGTTTTGGATTATTTATTTGAAGTCTGAGCCTGATTATCATGGAGTGGGATAGTTAGGTCCCCTATCTGAAGAATGGTTGTTTTGCTTCCATTACGGGTTTGTTGTTTTCGCTCCTGGTCTAGCCTTTCTGTTAAAGTTACTTGTGGATATTTATTTTAGATAACACTTAGTACTAAAATATTTAAATTGGAGAGATAATTTAGCTCTATTAATCAGCTAATTTGGCTCTTACTGCTGGTTCCTTGTGAGTAGGAGCCTTGATCTGAATTGGTATCCAGAAAGATTTCCTGATTCTATATATGTGTCTGCTGAGATGGTAGAGGGGTGTCTTGCACAGAGGTAGCTAAAACATTTTTTTTAGAGAAACCTCTTGGTTTAACAGGTATCCTTTACATATTCTCTATCATTTATGGGATCCTGAGAGATGTTTAGTTCTGTTGGTTTAACCTAAACTTTTGGGGCTACAGCCAGAGGTTTTGGGTTGCCTATTGTTTCTGGATTATTTCCCCTAGGGATTCCACAGTCTATACTTTTTAAACCTATTTTGGATCATTTTATATGGTAATTAGGGCGATCTTCATAGTGGATTGGATACCATCTAATTTCTTTAGTTGATCCTAGCCTAATCCTATCTGGGAATGGGTCTGTTAAGTCCAATTCTATACAAAATATTATTGTACAAGGTCTTCACTGGTTTATAGTGGGAGGATCAGTAAATATTAGTTCCTATAACCTAGTTGCTATGATAGGAATAACATCTTTATGAATATATAAGGTCGAGGGGAGGGGGGGAGCTGATGTTTAACAACATTAGAATAAGAGGGGCCTCTTCATTAACAAAAAAATTCTTAGTCTATTTCAAAACCTTCATAAAACTACCTCCTATTTCAAGTTTCGTTTAATCCAACATCTTTGAATGTCTTCCACATGATCAAATTTAATGAAGATGTACCTACGGTCTATAGAAGTGATTAGGGCTTCCCCTTTAACACTAATCTTTTTAAATTGAGCACTGATGAAATCAAGAGTAAGCCTACCTCTCTGAAACTAACACAACAGGTGGTGTTTGAAAGGTTTTGAAAGGAGCTAGATCTCCATGTCTTTGAATAAAACTGCTTTCTCCCCCTTCATATTCAATAATTAGTTTGAGTTTTTGTATCGCAAGAGCATAGTGGTTCAGTGCTTCAACCCTAGCTAGCATTTTTTTATAGGTTGGGTAGCTCTCACCAGGTGGAGAAGCCACCATAAGGCGAAGCTTAACGATTTTCTATGTGGTGAAGGTAATTTGTGTGTTGTAAGGTGGTGGTTTTGTTACCGTTGTAGGCAGAAGGTGGTCAGAGGAATGACGATTGGGGAACGAGGAAACAGGAGAGAGAACGGAGCAAAAGAGAGATTTTATCTTTAAACATTTAATATAAATGGTAATTCGTAGTCATTTTGAACTTGTTCCTTTAACAGTAACTTTACTTCATTTCAACTCACCAGTTTAATGTTTTCAATTTTTCTCAATTTCTCTCTAGTTCCTTTTTTTATTTTATAAAAAAGCTTAATTTATTTATATTATTTTTACTTTTGAACTTATATTTATTCTATTCCTTGCGCTCTAATTAAATGAAGAAAAACAAGGGGCATTATATTATTACAAAGTATTGCAAATTAAATGATAAAATATGGTTAATAAAATATTATTATATTTATTACTCACTTTTTAAATCATAAGTCTAAAGGAAATTTATCAAATTTTTATTTATTTATCAAGCACTTTCATATTGGGTCATCAATTAGTATCTCTATACACGTAAGACATGTGCATACTAATTAATGCATAGCTATTATCGCATATTTTTTCATGCATATGTAGATGTATCTGGCAATGATTTGTGTCCTCGTGTTATTGATGTTGAAGAAAAAATCATAATTTGATTATAAAATAAACCCTTAACACAAACTGAACACAAGTAAGTACGAAGGATAAGAAGCAACTGTACGATCCTTATTTCTCCTTATCCTTATGTATCCTTCCCATAGATAGCTTTCTATACCTTATATTCATTATAGCTATTATCCAAAAATAATGTAAAATATGAAAGAACAATAGTTTTAAAAAAAGAACATGACAATAAAGATTTTAAGTATGTTAAAACTTAAGTAACTATTAATTAAAATAAATACTCTTAAATTTCAATGTTCATTATCTCTTTAATTGCATCTTTAATTGAACTTGATGTAACTTATGAGCTTCACCGACAGGAAGAAGTAACAAATATGTTTGTAATGTGTTTCTTTTTTTTCTTCAATGTCTATATGTCCACGATTTTCCTTGTTCTAACATAATTCAAAACAACATTTTATCTCTCCTTTGATTTCCCACCTCACATTGTCATATTTACTACAAAGCTTTAATGAGAATAAAAATCAAATGGTGATCTGATCTCAATCTTTCCTACTTGTAACCCTCGTGTCATTCTCAATTTTCAGTTCACTTTTCAAAGCGTCAGTAGTTGTAGTAACCCAAACTGGCGGTTACATTCTGCAAGATGCTAGCGCTGACTGGGGGCAAGCAATCGGTCGTTTTGCATTAAATGAGTACAAAAAATAAAATGGATACACTTAGTATCTGCATCTAAATTACATAAACATACACCGATTTTATGGATTCTATGTGAGAATACACTTAGTATCTGTATCTAAATTATATAAACATACAATGATTTTATAGATTCAAATAATTAAAATAAGTACTGATATATTTAACATTTACTAAAGCAAGACAATATGTAGATAAAATGGTTCTAATAATTAAGATACCAAATCATATTCAGTAAATAAATTTCTTATATGGTACCATAGTACCATAATTATGGATCTCTATTTCTCATGGATCAATCAAGTTATATTTATAATATTACTCATATGTCATTGAAGGTAAAAAAAAGAGAATATTTTGTAACTGCAACCAACTATTATTACTACAAGATTATTGAATATAGCAATAGAGCTCAAATTTTATTGTATTGTATATTGTTCCTTACTATTTACTACTGAACAAAATTTCAAGCTCTAATATGTAAAAACAAAATTATGAATCTTGGGAATTTTAAAAATATAATTTTTTTTAAATAGCCAAAAAGTTTAATGAATAATCAAAATTTGATTAAATATTTCACTAAACTTTGTTTGCATAATGTTCACCTTTGGTGGTCCAAGAACATAACACAAACTATCATATTCGATTCAACAGTCCACCCTAGACAGGTCGAATTCGAAACTGTACTATCCATTGTTTGGTTAAATTTAAATATTTTGTATATAGTGGGGCGAGTCAAAAATATCCAGCCACACTCGAACCATCCTAACTTGTTACAGCCTGAAATTACATATGTGTAATTGATTCTATTCGCTCCCAACACAAATTTTGGAATCAGTTTTGGTAAGTTCGAATGACCCGGAGGTCAAAATGACATTTCCTATATTCTTCAACTCTAATTTGATAATTGAAATCAAATAATAATAATATGAATGTATTACAAAAAATATATTTTATAATATTTGAAAGAAAATATAGAAATTATTAAGTTGGATTATATTTATGTGGTTTGACATTCACTGAAAATTAATCATTCAATATAAAATGTGATTTGGATGCAAGAACTTGTTTCTTTCGGTACTTCATTTCAAGTCAACCAGTGTAATTTTTCCCCATTTTTTCTTGATTTCTCACCAGTTCCCTTCTAACAAAAATTAGCTTAATTTATTAATATTATTGTTACTATTCAACTGATATGTATTCTATTCCATTGCGCTCTGTTCAAATTATTAAAAATATAGGGCAACATATTTTTACAAATTATTACTATGGTTAGCAAAGTATTATTAGTTTATTTTTTACTTTTAAAATCATACGTTTGAAGAATGTTCATGAAACATTTTTTTATTTACTAAACACTTTCATCAATTAGCGTCTTTATGCACGTAAGATGTGTGCATACTAATTAACGCATAACTATTGTTACATTTTTGAATTCATGTGTAGGTATATTTCACAAGGTTTGTGCCCTCGTGTTATTGTTATTGAAAAAAAAACATAATTTGATCCATAACAATGAAACCCTAATCACACACTTGTACACAAGTAAGTACACAGGATTTAAACAATTGTAAAATCCCTAGTTCTGCTTCAATATAATTAGTTTTCCTATAGAGTACATTCATTAAATATATTATCCAAAAATAATGTAAATTATGAAAGAAAATAGGTTTTAAAAGAGGTAACTATGATAGATAAGATTCTAAGTATGTTGATGTTTAATTAATTAACAACTAATTAAAATCAATACTCATAAAATTTCGTTGCTTATTATCTCTTTAATTGTCTTCTTAATTGAACTTGATATAACTTACGAGGTCCACAAACAAGAAGAAATAACAAATATATATGTAACGTTTATAATTTTTCAATGTCTATTTATTAATGAATTCTTTGTCCTAATATAACTCAAACAACATTCTGATCTCTCCTTTGATTTCCACCTCACATTGTCATATTTGCACCAAAGCTACTGAATATGAAAAATCAAATTGCTATCCAATCTCAATCTTTCTTTCCCATAACCCCTGTGTCATACTTAATTTTCACTTCCCTAGTGTATGCAGCTGAAGTAACCCAGGCTAGTGGTTACATTCCTATATATGCTGATGACTGGGTGCAAGCAATCAGTAAATTCGCAGTAGATGAGTACAAACAAACATGGGAAGGCAGATGTGAACTTTCGTGGAGTACAAGGAGCTAGAAGAAAAGTTGGAGAAGACAAATATGCATACGCTCTAACAATTCTTGGAGACGAATATCCTGATCTTTTCCATTATTATTATGTTGTCGTCTTGGGTAATAATACTGCTAGACAGAAACTCTTAAGGTTAGATGTATCCTAATTGTGATAAGGGTGATTTGAAGGCTCCAACAAATAATATTACCCGGATTGCATTGATTCTTACAATACATGATCGGTTCATATTAATGTATACACATATAGCTATATATATCATGAATATATAGAAATGTTTATGTTTCTTCAATCAATAAGAAAAATAAAAATAGTTTTTTACGACACATTAACCTGCAGGACACTTCACTGTTCTACTCCAGCCACTACTTACTATTTAATAATACACTCAATATATGCATCTAATTTACATAAGAATACGATGATTTTATGGCTTCAAATAATTAAAATTAAAAGGGATATATTAAACATTGAGTAGAGCAAGACAATATGTCCATAAAATGCTTCTAATAAGGTACAAAACCATATTTAGCAAATACAATTCTTATATGATACCAGAGTACCATACTTATGGATCTCAATTTTTCATGGACCAATCAAGTTATATTTATAATACTACTCATATGCCATTAAAGGTAGTAAAGAATATTGTGTAAATGCAGCCAACTATTGTTAATACAAGATTACTAAATATTGCAATATAGCTTAAGTTTTATTGTATTGTATACTGGTCCTTACGATTTACAATTGAACAAAATTTTAAGCTCTAATATGTAATTTTTTCGATAATTTTTTTAGAATTTTTAAAATATGATATATTTAAATATCCAAGAGTTTAATCAATAATTTAAATTTAGCCAAATATTTTAATGAAGTTTGCCTTGATAACGTTCACATTTTCTTGTCAAAAAAAATTCAAACGATAAGATTGGAATAAGCGGTTCTTGTGTTATTGATGTTGAAAAAACATTTGATCATAACAATAAATCTTAATCACACATATGTACACAAGTAAGTCATAGGATTAGAAACTATTGTACGATCCTTATTTCTCTTTCACTCTAATTACCTTTTGATATCTTACATTTATTAAATTTATTATCCAAAAAATAATGTAAAATGTGAAAGAACTATAATTTTTTTTAAAAAGGGAACTATGACTATTAAGATTTTAAGTATGTTTAACCTTAATTACTATTAATTAAAAATCAATACTAAAAAAATCACGGTTTATTATGTCTTTAATTTCATTTTAAATGAATTTGACGTAACTTAAGAGCTTCACCAAGAAGAAGTAGTAACACATATATGTATGTAACGTGTATAATTTTTTTCAATGTCTATATATCCACATATTCCTTGTCCTAACATAATTCAAACCAACAACATTTTTATTCCTCTTTTATTTCCCACCTCACATAATATTTGCACCAAAGCTTTAACGAGAATGAAAAATTAAATGGCGATCCAGTCTCAATATTTCCTTCCTATAACCCTTGTGATTCTTAATTTTCTATTCACTTTTCAAAGTGATGGTAGTTTAAGTAACCCACACTGGCAGTTACATGCCGCTAGATGGTAGTGCTAATTGGGTGCAAACAATCATTTGCTTCGCAATAGATGAGTACAAAAAAGAACAAGGGAAGACAAAAGTGAACTTTTTCTGTGTACAAGAAGCTGGTAGAAAAGAAGTTTGAGAGGGCAAGTATGTATAGACTCTAACAATTATTAGAGTCACATATCAGATATTTTCCCACATTATTATGTTATTTTCTTGAGAATAATACGGCTAGAAAGAAAATCCTGAGATTCGAAATATCCTAAGTGTGAATTAGGGTGATTTGGAGGCTCAAATAAATAATATTACAGGGCTTGCAATTATTTTTACAATACATGATCGGTTCATATTATATATACATATATATACTCCATATACATATCAAGAATATAAAAGAAATTTTAATGTTACTTTAATCAATAAAAAATATATATAATGACACATTAACCTACAAGACACTTCGCTTTCCTACCCTAACCATTCCTTACTATATAAGAATATACTTAGTATCTTCATCTAAATTACATAAATATACAACGATTTTATGGATTCTAATTAAAATTAAAATGGATATATTAAACATTGCCTAAAGCAAAAATAAAATCTCCATAAAATGGTTCTAATAAGTAACTACATCGTATTCACTAAAGAGAAAGTCTCTGGAAAGGTGGTCTATCCATAAGTTTATGAACAGTAGTCCACTGTACTTTTTACCTTAAATGTTATAATTTTTTATAAAATTTAAATATTGTATTTAAAAGTTAAAACAAGTAATAATGTGTATTTAAATGTGAAAGTATAAAAATATATAATATATAAAATACTTTTAAGTTTTTAAATTTAGTATGTAATTTAACAAATGCATTGTGTAAGGTAAAAAAATACACGAATTGTCTATAAGCTTATGGACAGGCCGCCTGTCAAGAGACCCACTCTTGACAAAAATACAAATCTTATATATTTCCCGTGTTTCATTAGATGTGGCACACTTTCTTTTTTCGGTTTTTTTGTGAATTTGGCACACTTTCCTTTCATGGCAAGATTCCTTCAATTTCATCCACTCATTTCATTCACCTAAATCCAAGTTCATCCACTCATTTAATTTCATTCACTCATTTCATTCACCTAAATCCAAACACCTAAAGTTATGATGTCATATCCAACGAAACGGAGGTAATAGTACCAGAGTACCATACTTATGGATCTCTATTTTTTATGGATCAATCAAGTTATATTTATAATATTAGTAATAAGTCATTGAAGGTAGAAAAGAATATTTTGTAAATGCAACCAGCTGTTATTAATACAAGATTATTAAGTAGATCCCTCGAGTTTTATTTTATTGTATATTCTTCCTTACTATTTACAGTTGAACAAAATTGTAAGACCTAATATTTAATTTTTATGATAATTTTTTTGAATTTAAAATATGATTTTTTAAAAATTGACAAAAGTTTAATCAATAATCGGAATTTAACTAAATATTTTACTAAACTTTGTCATGAGAATGTTCACCTTTGGTTGTTCGAAAATAAAACTCGGACAACTTGGGAGCCAAAAAGGATGGACCACTCAATCCAATCCTATATGTATATGTGTATGTATATATGTATATAGGGGAGGGTTTAGATGAGAATACTCACTTATGTGAGAACAAATCTGAATCACTGATCAATAAAATGTGAGCCATTAATTAACTTGTAGTAGACGAAATTAACTTGGATTTTAATATTCTTGCGGGCGATTGGTATATGCCTTGTATGTACTAGGCTCACGTGATCCCCCTGCAATTATTTCTTCTCCTATGAATGATTTATTAAAAAAAGTTGAAGATTGCAAATTTAAAATAATAGTATTGTTCGGATTCTCCAGTTTTTCACTTTTATGTCTATACATGTGCATTAAATTGAATTTTTTCTTCAAATTTGCGAAGCAATTGTTTGCAGTGTGTTTTGTTACCATTTATAAAAAAACACCTATGTGTTACATTTGAAACACTTCCAAGCACGGGTTGAAGTACCTAGGAGTTGCACTTTAAGCACCGAATTGTTTTTGTAGCACATACAAATTATAAAAGAACCACCTATAGATTACATTTAAAGCACTTACAAACTATGGTTTAAACACCTACGAGTTATAATCAAGCACCAATTTATTTTTGTTACACACATTAGTAATAACAGAATCACCTACAGCGGTTTAAACACCTACAAGTTGTATTCTAAGCCCCAAGCTTTTTTTAGCACATACAAATTATAAAATAAGCACCCATAAATTACATTTGAAGCACTTACATGCAATGATTTAATCTCTTACGAGTTGTACTCTAAGCAACAAGTTATTTTCGTAGCACGTACAAGTTATAAAAGAAGCACCTATAGATTACATTTGAAGCACTCACAAGAAATAGTTTAAGTACCTACAAGTTGTACTCTAAGCACCAAATTGTTTTCGTAGCACATACAAGTTATAAAAGAAGAACCAATAAATTAAATTTGAAACACTTACAAGCAATAATTTAAACACCTACGAGTTGTACTCTAAGCACCAAATTATTTTTCGTAGCACATACAAGTTATAAAAGAAGCACCTATAGATTACATTTGAAGCACTTACAAACAATAGTTTAAGCACCTACGAGTTGTACTCTAAGCACCAATTTGTTTTCGTAGCACGTACAAGTTATAAAAAACACCTTCTTGTTACATTTGAAACACCTACGAGTCATAGGTGCTTGAAGCATTACTTGTATGTGTTTTAAATATAACTTGTAGGTGCTTAAAGAATTGCTTACAGGTACTGCTAGAAGTTATTAGTGTAATTTTAAAATCGTGAAATCTAATTAGGTTGTCACTAACTGGCTGAGTTCGATAAGAAGTTATAGAACCCAGTCATATGATTGAGATATTGTTGATGATGATTAACATTGAAGCGACCAAGTGTTTTGCCACCGCCACCATGGTCATTGACCTGCGTTAAAGAGGTGCCGCGTGTGAGTGTGGAAGCGGAAGGTGGATCTGGCCAAGAAATTTACATTTGGTAACTGAACAACGGGAGCAACAGAGAGTAATTGAGGAAGATGTCCGATGGTCAACAGAAAGAAATTGACAAGGAGAAATGGAAACGGGTGAAGGACCCGATTTGGTTCTACGAACCCAATTTTAACCCATGAAAGATCCGCGAGTTTTCAACTTCAGTAATCTTTTATTTATTATCATATGTATTAAATCTCAACCATTCAATAAATTATTTCAATGACTGTGATTTGTTGGTGTTCTCATATAAGATAGGTGTTCTCACATGATCTCAATTATATATATATAGAGATGGGCTTATATCCACCCTTATATGCATGAACCCTTAGAAAAATCCATGTTTTTCGTTGACGACCTTGATTTGCCACTATCTACTTAATTGTATTTAGTAAGCATTTAGGGCTTATAAATTGCAACTTTGAGACGTACGGAGACGAAATCCCAAAACAAAAAATCCTAAACCATCTTATGAAAGTTGAATACTGTATAATTGCTGCTGCTACTTTTACTGAAATTAAATACCGTTCTACCGCCAACACTGTTGTTGCCGCCACTAATTCTACTATTGTTGCTACTTCTATTGGTATTGAAGTTCAATTACATTATGTGAATCACTTGTTTGCCAAAGCCTTTCATGGTTAGCAATTTTGAAATCTTATTCGCAAGTTGGGTATTCTTGATCATCATGCTTCAACTTGAGAAGAAGTATAAAGGATATGGATGAAACATTATTCTTTTAGAAAAGGTTGAAAATAGTAGTTCCTCATAGAATTAATTTCATTGTAGGAACAATTATATACTCCCTCTATCCCACATAATTTTTTTCATGGTCTCCAACATACACGTTTGACTGTAATTATCATGCTACAACTCGAGGAGAAGTCTTAAGGGTATAGATGAAACATTATCCTTTTAGAAATAGTTGTAGATGGTAGTTTTCTTATTGAATTAATTTCCTTTTAGGAACAATTATATACTCCCCTGTCCCATATTAAATTGCACAGAATCTTTTTCACGGTCCCCAATACACATGTTTGATTTTTAATATATTTAACTACGTATAATATCAATAAACAAATATTTACTTTTTAGAAACTAATTGTTATGACAAATCCAACGATATCACATACAACAATATTATTTCTTATATATCCATTCAAAATGTATTCAAAGTTTTCTTAGTTTGAGTGAATCTTTGATTTTGTGCAATTTAATCTGAGACTTGAATCCGGTACTGAAAAAGCATGGATACAGATGAAGTGGAAGACGCTAGCTGTTGTTGCAAGAAAGGGTCATGGTTGATGCTTCCGATCAGCTGCGAACGCTCGTTCCTTGGAAGCAAGAGGTGACAGATAAGGAAGGGCGAAAGAGGTTCTTGTTTGTTTCCCATATCGGTGGTCGATAGATTTATGACTCAATATATAATATCATGGGTCACCTATACATAAAACCGACTGACTTTATGATAGGAGCCCATGATTCTAATATGGTATCATAGCTCTAACTAAACCAATTCTCTTTCGCATAATGACTTTTTCTTCCGATTCAGTTTTTGATCTTCAGATGCGCATCCCGTGTTGTTCTTCACACCCCACACGCAGGTCTTGGCGGTACATAAAACAATGGTGGTGAGACTGGGACCGAGTCAGAATAATATGGGAGGAAGTATTTGAAACAGGCATCTGACTATGGAAATTCATTGAAAGAGGACAATCTCAACCCTCGCATGTTACCCTTGCATTGATGACCTTGTACTAGTATTTGTGTTTGATTTTAGTGAGCTATGGATTTGGTCCCTTTTATGACATGGCAAGATGTGATTTGGATTCTATGTTAATTAGCATTTGTATTTTATGGATTCTATGTTAGTGTTGGTGATATGGATTCTATGTTATTATTCTTGTATGGGGAAGTGTTGATCATCGATCCCACCACGTGTTGTAAACATTAGAATAGGCTTGTATATCATTTATGTGATTTTATCAACGATCGAGACAACACCGATCATGTTAAGTACTCCCTTTTTTCTAGTTTAATATAGTTTCAATCTATTGTGGTTTTTCACGTTAGTAGTTGTTAATACAAACCCCCCAAATCCCATTTTTAGCAATACTAGCTATTCCAAGCACGTTGTCGGATTGACGACTTGATCGCGGCTTTGTGTAGTTAACATTTAGATTCCTAACATATCTGTGGATGACCCCGGTCTTTCCACTATCTTCCTTACATGTATCATAGTAGTAGGAATATGAGAAACAATATAAATTATCATCTTTGACACTCCCATATTGGCTTAGTAGATCTCCCATGAAAAGTTTGCATTTATTAGCAACGCCGGGAGGGGGCGGGTCACACATTATAGGATAAAATTCCTTATTGTATATGATAATTTAGAGTAATGTCCTTTAGCTTCTCACTTAAACAAGCTATTGGTCGATTTTCTTGCATAATCTTAACACCAATATAAACACCGGATGCATCACAATGAATTTTGAAAGTACTATAAAATCATGTAAAGAAAGAACATGAGCATTACTCACTTTTCTTTCAATTCATTAAATGCCTTTGCTTGGTTTTCAACCCACAAAAATTTCACATCCTTTTAACTAGTTTATTTAATGGTAAAGCGATAAAAGAAAAATCACGTACAAACTGTCTATAAAAATTAGCTAAACCATGAAATAATCTCACCCGATTAGCATTGGTAGGGATCGGCATTGACCTAACTCATTTTGTCTTGGTTTTTTCAACCTTGATGCCTTCACCAGACACAGCAAAACTTAGAAAAAAAATTGAAGCACAAAAGGTACACTTTTTGATGAAAGCATACAATTTATACTCACCGAGTGCAACAAGAACCATTTTGACATGCTGAACATGTTCATTAGTTAACATAGAATAGATAAGGATGTCGTTAAAATAAACCATGACAAAATGACCTATAAATCTCCATAGAAATTGATTAATCAACCTTATTAAAGTACTAGGAGCATTAATTAGATCGAAGGTATAACAATTCATTCATACAACCAAATCTTAGTCTTAAATGTAGTTTTCCATTCACCACCTTCCTTTACTCTAATTTGATGGTATCCCTAAGTTAAATCAGTCTTAGTATATATCATAGAACCATATAAATCTTCAAGCATACCATCAAGTCTAGGTAAAGGATGGCAATATTTAATGGAAATCTTGTTTATAGAATGACAACTGATAAGACGTCAAAAACATGTATTTTTTGAGACATTTAACACCTCTTTTGTTATGTTTTTGTTGGAAGATTGCTAGATTTAGGTAGGTTTACATCATAAGGGGT
>JAULKK010215436.1:0-15705 GCA_032355705.1 Rubia peregrina
TATCTGGCTACCCGGGGATTAACACGGGCGTGGAGGTCCTTGTGGTAGAAACATAATCAATAAACTGTAAATGTAGTAAAGTCGCTTTTGCCTTAGAAGCGCGACTCTACGGTCTCATTAGAACATGGAACTTTGTAATGCATGTATTTAGGGTTTTGGTTTTCAAGTTTGGGGAGCCTAATAAACACCCCCCACCTACGGGTGGTTTAATTTTTTTAAAAAAACAAAACAGAATACATCATACTGTACACATTTGCATAATCCACAAATACAGTATCTCTATGCAAAATTTAATATTTAAAAATATATATTTACTACTGAGTTAATGAATTATTAACATTTTAATTAGTGTATAAAGCAGTATTATAAATTTCCAATAAAAAATAATTAAGATGAAGAAAAATAGCACTAACACTTTTTTGTTACTCCCTTTGTTTCATTTCAATCTGTACATTTTGACTTTCATCGGTTGATTTAAAAAAATATATGATTGTTAATACTATCTTCTATTAAGGATAATTAAAACTTGTAAAAAAATGAAAATAAATGTTATGATGAATTTAACAATCAATTTTGAAAATATATGTTATAATAAATTTAACAATAAATATATTTTGAAAATATATATTATAACGAATTTAACAATCTACTAATCAATTTTAATATTGAATTATAATTATTTATATGTTGATATCCATTTTAAAAGCTTTTATAACTATATTGCAATAAAAAAATCACCTTATTAGTCATACTAATTATAAAATGCTCCGTCTACAGATTAATCAGTTTAAAACGAGTATTTGTATTTTTTAAACATTGTATTTGAATAGCACGGAAATTTACCTACTCAGCCCTAATAATAATATTACTAATTTTTAAGTTTTTATAATCACACTATAGTGAAGTTTAGTTTTTGATCATCTTCTTATAAAACTGATATTTTTTTAGTCATCGTCATACTTACAAGTCATTTTATTATAATAATTCTCTCAACCATGCTAATCCATTATGGACGGTAAAACTAAAACTAATTACTTCCTCCGTCACAGTTCAAACTGCAATTTAACTATTCATTTAGTCAAAACTTCGTAACTTTGACCCCAAAATTGAATAGGTGTATAAGTATAAATATTATTGATTGATACATTGTTAAATTCGCTATAACATATATTTTCAGAATATCAACTTTTTACAAGTTTTAATTATTCTTAATAAAAAAAATATTAAGGATCAAACATTTTTTGAGTCAATTACTGAAAGTCAAAGTGTGAATCTTGAATTGAGACAGAGAGTATATAACTTATGACAGCAAAACATATTATTTATACATTGAGATTATTGACCAAAGAGCCCGTGAGATTATAGAAAACACCAAAAGCTTTATGAATGCAAAAATACCTTCAAATCTTGTCCAAAACTTGAAGAAATTGCAAAGGTAAAAGAGCACACCAAAAGTGCAGAATCCAGACAAAAATAAGCATCTGGCAGAACCAGAACAGTATTTTAGGGTTGGCTGATTTACACTGGCAAAAATATTTTTCGGACGCTAAATTATATTGGTAATTTTTTTCCGTACACTGAATTTCACTCGAATTTGTTCTCTCCTAAAAACTTAATTCGACATATTCAAAAAAAATCCGCTTAAATAATGAAGTGGGTATAAAATAATCCAAAATTTCAAATACGGCAAATCACACTTACTATTATTCTATCTTGTTAATTAATGAATTTAAATAACATAAATAAGATTCTAAAAATAAAATTAGTGAGCAAATCATACATGAATCAATTTATACCTAATTGAAATAAATTTATATCTAGAATTAATTATATAATTTAATAACTTGGTAAAATAACATAGTACTACTTAATTGAAAATATATACCTTTATTAATATTTTATTAATATAATTTTTTTACATATCCATCAGCATTTATTTGAAAATACAATAACGAATCCCTAATGATCCCCTCATCTTAATTAACTATGGTAATAAAATTAATATGAGTAAAGCTGCAAAGTAATTTGGAGTTATTTTCAATGTTGGACGGATGGATTTTGGGCAAAATTAAGTGGAAATATTTCACAAAATAAACAGAGACATTGTCATTCATAATCCAAAAAGAGAAAAGCAAAAAAAAAAAACACTAAAAATATTACCAATTGAAGGAAGAAAATAGTTATGGTTGGAGTATGGGAAAAACAAGGGAGGTTCAGACAAATCCATGTAGTCCATGGATCAGACCTGAAGAACAAACGTCTTCTAATATGGGGCAATTTGTAATTAGGCTGGGCCTAATTGCCCAGCTTTCATTTTTTTTGCCTTGGGTGAAAACAAAATGACGTCGTTTTGTTAATAAGAAAAAAATTGATAAACAGAAAGCAGACATCGTCCACCTCAAAGCTCCAACAGGAAAAGAGACTGCAACTAGGTCGGGGGGAGAAATCCATGGATTCAGGTGGCACATGGGCCTAATTTTTGGGCCACCGAATCCTATGGGTGGCATCGGCACCCCCTTCCCCCTAGTTCCGCCCTTGTCTATACTAACTTCTATCTTAAGACTTCACTCGGACAACATCTAATGCTGAACTGTAACACTGGCAAATTGAGTTCTCTTTAGCACCACCGCCATTATAGCCATCAGTCAACCCGAACAGTGAAGGTTCCAGAGCCTTGTCAAGGAATTCAGGCATTTGGTTTTCTTTCCGCAATTAGATACCCCGTATATATTAATAATGCCTAAGTTGCTCAACATGTAAACCATCGAATGCTTCAACCTCTGAGTAGGGGAACAATTGTTACATATAAAATAGAAAAATATGAAAGGAAAAAAAAAGATGAAAGGAAATCAGTTACACGTGACAACATATGATAAGTAGAATTAAAAACAAAATATTGAATAGGGACACAAAGATCCTCCGACCCACTTCAGGAGAGAGCTGTGTGTGATTGGTTTGAATCTCCCCCTTTGGTGTATCTCTTTTTCTCTCTCTCCCTCCCACCAATCCATCCCAAGAGCATCTACAATCATCATTCCATCAAATTTCATCTCATCCTACTTCTTTCAATTTTTAATTAGTATACCCACTCTCTCACTTTAAATCCGTTCAAACTTTCAATTCTACTATACAACCATAAAGTCTAACTAATTCACTATCTCACTTTATCGTGGTCCCCCCTCATTTTCTATTTATTAAACACATTTTTATGTTGTACATAAGAATATGTAATATTACATGCTACTATATTTTCAATATATAAATTAGTATAAAAATATTTTTAATTAAAATAAATGGAAGGAAAAAATAATTTGGAAGGAAAAAAACAAAAAAAAACATTAATTGTTTGCTAACATAAACAATTATAAATTCTTCTCGTTATTTTGTCAATTGATTTCTGATTTTTTTGCACCACATGCCACATGTAATTACATGATTGGATCTTTGACAAAATGAAAAGGAAAAAGAAAAATATAATGGTCACACTTGATCCATATAGAATAGATGAATTTACTCTTCTACCCACAATCAAATTACTTATCCTCTTCCTGTCCCCACCCATTCAACAAATCCATCCACATTGTAGGAGCATGTACAATGCTAAAATCCAATTTAATACTTTTGCACATTTTCTTCTCTCAACAGTTTCACATCTCACAATCATCCAGTCTCGTCCACATCATCCAATCTCATCCACATCAACTTTTACTTGTACCATTTTCACCTATTTCCAAATCATTTATTTATATTTATAGTTTACTTATCAAAATAAAAAATACATCTTAAATATCTAAAAAGTCTTTAATTTTTTATTAATATAAATTAACTATACACTCAAAAATTATTATGTTATAAATTTATATTTATTTGAATAAATAAGTAATGAAAGGTACTATTTTCACTTAATAACTACTCCCTCTGTTTTTCTATTTGTGGCACACTTACCTTATTTGGATTTTTTTAAAGACACACTTTCCTTTTTTAGCAAGATTCCTTCAATCTCATCCACTCTACTTTTTTACTTTCTACATTAAATTTCATCCCACTTTCTTTCTTCACCTAAATCCATGAGACTAAATCTAGTGTGTCACTCTTAGTGAAACGAAGGGAGTACATTATTCCATAATAATGTTAAAATATATATTTATAAGAGTAAAAGCAAATTATACGTAAAATATAAGAGAGTGAAATTTCAAATGCAAATATTTTACATTAATGAAATATAGTACATATTACATTCTTCAAATAGGATAATGCAAACAACATAAATATTATGAACGGGGAATAAACATTGTTACATTTAAGCAATAAGACACTAATGAAAGTGGTTCCAAGCATGTTTGACCAAATCTCTTTTAGTTGATGGTGTGTTTGTGTATGGAGGATTGCAGATCGTTATTGTACAGAGTGGACAAAATTAGCTCGACGGTTATGATTTGCGCTCCACTGTGGTTCATCATGTAATGACGCCATCAACTTTGTATAGTCATATTCGGGGCCATGCACCATGTTGTCATCCTAATCATGTTATGTAAGATAATGAATGCTAAAATAGTCTTACTTACCTATTGCATGTCCCAAATCTACACTGGGTCACGAATGATATGGAACCTAACTTGTAACACTCTAAATACACGTTCAACTTCCTTCCGATAACTCTCTTGAAATTGTGTAAAAAAACTTGCCTTTTCTTCAACTGAGACCCAAATTGTCGGCAAAAATATTGCCCAATCTGGATAGATTCCATCCATTAGATAGTACCTCGTCTTGTATGTTCTGCCATTAGCCTGAAAATGAGTTGGAGGTGACTTTCCTTCCATTAGCTCATCAAATAATGGAGATCGATCGACGACATTAATATCGATACTTGAGCCTGGCACACAAAAGAATGTGTGCCATATATGTAAGTCATTAGAAGCAATTGCCTCTATAATGATTGATGGTCTCCCACTTCTTCATCCAAATTGATCGTGTCATGCCTTAGGACAATTTTTCCACTCTAGTGCATATAATCAATACTTCCCAACATTTCAGGAAATCTTCGATCCCGACCCTTTTTAGGAGACGTGCCACATCTTGCTTTGTTGGTTTCCTAAGGTAAATCAGACAAAATACAGTAATTACACTCGTCATAAAGCGCCGAAAGGACTCCCTGTTGTACTAGCTCTGATTCTCAAGTATTCATTTGCTTGATCATACTCCAAGCCATATGCCAAAACACGCATAACAACATTGCATTTTTTATATTCGTGGAATCCAAGCCTACGAACTGCATCAGGTTTTTGTATAATATATTGGTCGTGGTTACAAACACCATCCACTACATGAAGAAACAACTCTCTTCTCATATGAAACCTTCTACTAAAAACTTCATCGAAGTAAGTTCTTGTCTCCGGTGAAGGATCAAAATAGTCTTTCAATAATATTTTCTTACCTTCCTTGCGACCCCTATCAACAGTTCTTCGTGTACGCCTAGGGGCCCTCTGCATCATTTCCCTTTCTTTCAAGTGATCAAAGAACAACATACAAAATTGGTGTGCTTCTGGTAGTGCTCCCATGTAACGTTCCATGATAACATCAATATTGAGAGTAGGAAGGGTGGCATTTTGTTGGGCATTTGAGGATACTCCATGCTCATCTTCATCATAGGTTGGGAAATTGGTAGGATTTGAGTTAAAGAGAGAAGAAGATGCCATGTTCTGGACTTCTAAGAAAGGGGTGAGGGAAACTATTGAGGAGTGAATTAAATAGCACTCGAAAAGTGTTTGGGAGTGAATGAAGGGGTGTGAATATATAGAATTTTGGATAATTTTATATAGATATTGAAAGATAGAGTTGAAAGGAAATTATTGAATAAATTATTGCATAGACATTATTGCTATGTGTTGGTGGGTGTCGGTGACTTGTCAAATCATTTTAAAAAGTGTGTGAGTTGTCCACTCACTGCAAATGTATTTTGTATTATTGTGGATGAGTTGTTCATTCACTATAGAGGTGGAGAAGTACAAATAAATTGTCAAATCATGTATAAAAGTGTTTGAATTATTGCATATGACTAGTCTAGTCATTGTACTAATGACTCGTTATACATTATGCACAAAAAAACATATATTTTTATTCAAATGAAACATGGTTAATCAAGTACACGTAAATAACCTCATAAAGAATTACATTGTTATAAAAAAAATACACGCTTAATTATAAGTGGACAATTTCAAACAAATAACAACCAAATATGTAGAATGTGTTCTTCAGTTTACTAATCAATCATTTTTTTAATATCAATTTCGTCTTCAGTGAGATTATTCCTGATCAACAATGTTGTCAATAGTGTTTTGTCTCCTTCACATTCTTGATGTTCAAGCTTCTTCATTCCAATCTCCTTTTTTTTTCATCTTAAGCATCGCCGTATCTTGTAACTCTTCCTTTTTTAGATCGTTATACAATTTCAATTGACTATTAGTCTCACCGAAAGTATTAAGACAACTACTATATTTTTCATCAAATAATTGACTATACTTTTCCGCTGAACTTACCCCTCGTTTACCTTTTCCTTTATCTTTCATTGTCTTCACACCAGTGGGATTTTTGTGGGAATTAAGGCATCGAGAACTCACCACTATACGGCGATGAAGAATAGCCCCCACTCCCATTCACCCTTGACCACTTAGATCTTCCCCCACTACTTGGTGTGTTGACATTTTGGTCGAAGGTGTAGTATCTTCATATGTGAGGGTGTACGCATATAGAAATTTGGGCTCATTATGCAATAAGTCTTATGCATTTTTGAAAATAAAATCAAAACCTACCTCTTCCTTGTTTAAGGTGTATACCTCCTCTAACACATTTACTTCGAAGCCTCCACTCATATGTCGTCGATTAGCTTCTAGCATCGCACTAATAAATTTTACAACCGCCTTTGAAATTGTAACCCACTGATTCTTACAAGACTTTATACTTCAAAACTTTTTAGGATCTTGATTTACCTCCTCTTCTGATCCATGCTGGTCTCTCCATCATTTGTAGTTTCCAACCACGCATGAATTAGAGAATGATCTTCATCCAAATCCCAAAATTGTTTCGTCGTCCCTCAACTCCGTTTACCTGATTCCAAACTTAGTGATAAAGATAAGATATTTATGAGCTCATTTTGGCAAGAAATGTTCACTAAGCTAAGAGTCTCTTCACACTTCTGTTCAGCCTACCATCCTTAGAGTGATGGCCAAACTAAGAGAGTTAATCAAGTGTTAGAAACATTTTTGAAGTGTTTTTGTGGATACAGGCCTGACACTTGGAGTTCTTACTTAGGAGCTGCTGAAAGATGGTATAACACTACATTCCATTCTAACATTGGGATGCCACCTTATGAGGCATCATTTGAAGTGAAACCACTGACTATACCATTTGGAGCTTTATCAGATTCATTATTTCATGTAGCTCAAGACATGATGCAACAGAGAGATGCTGCTAATGCATTATTACATCAACATTTGCATAGAGCCCAGGATCAGATGAAGACTTTTGCAGACAAAAAAGGAACTGAGAAGGCATTTGCAATTGAAGATTTCATTTATCTCGGAATTCAAAAATACTAACAAAGGACTCTCAGTGGACACATTAACCTGAAATTAGCTCCTAAGTTCTTTGGCCCTTTCAAAATCTTGCAAAAGATAGGAAAGTGGCATACAAACTCCAGTTGCTAAACACAATTAGGATTAACCCTGTGTTTCATGTGTCCTTGTTGAAGAAACACATAGGCAGTCTTCCTGTCAACACATTGATCCTTCCTCCAGAGGATTTGGATGACTCTCTACCTCTATTTCCAAAAAAAGATTCTACATCTTAGATGAATCCAAGTTCAGAATCAGCAACAAGTGAAATGGTTGATTGAATGGTCAAATTTTCCACCAGAAGAAACATCATGGGAAGAGAGCTCAGTCATTCAAATTCAGTTTCCAAATTTTAAGTTTTAAGCTCATATTTTTTTATTGATTTGCAGCTTGTGGACAAGAAGGCTTTCAAGGGTGGGGGAATGTCATGAACAGAAGGGTAAGATAGTAATTTCAAAGGATATTAGTGTGCTCCTGATTACATTTAGCTCGGCTAACTAATTTCTTGGCCAAGTTACATTCTGTTGCAACACGGGGAAGAAAGGTGTAGAAGGTGAGCTCTTGAGTTGGTTACAACCAACTGATTTGGCCACACAATTCACACAACAGAGAGTATATAGACTGGATTCAATAGAAAATTCATTAGCTAGTTTTTGGATATCAAATTTGCAAACTCTATGAGTGTTCTTCCTCATCTTTTCCTTCAATATTTCTAAATCGGATTCTTCTTCATTCTTCGTTTCTGTCTTGTTGTTCTAATTCTCAGCCAATTTACTTCTAATCCCTAATAACATCTATTATTCACGACAGATACCTCCTCAAAGTCACAATATAGTTAGTACTGGTTTATGGTTTAATCCTTGATGGGCTAGAAGGCCCAATAGGATTTGATCTAGGATTTAAGGATTTTAGTATAAATAGAGGTGTTTGTACTATTACCAAAAGCCACCACCCTAGAGAGAATTAGAGAGGAGAAAATTGTGAAGTGTTCTTCCTCTTTAACTGCCCTGAATACGAGGATTGGTTAGAGATTGTTTGATAATTTGGTAGATAGGAGATAGATTGAGTGATTGTGAGACATTATATGTTGAGAGATAGGAACTTACTTTGTAAGGCTCTTTCTATTTTCTAGTGGATTGGAATCGCTTGATTTTCATGGTTTTTTCCGGTTTGGATTTCCACGCTAAAATTCGTGTGTTTATTTTTTTAATTATTGATTGTGCTTGTCCTAGAAGTAAAGGAGGGATTTGTAATCTTTGACAAGGTGAAGGTTGAGGTTAAAATCTCCAACAAGATCTTCTTTATTAAACTCATCAAGGTTATTGAACTACTTTTAACTATTTTACAATGCATATTAAACACTACAGAAAATAAATTTGTTTCTCTCACTTGGATTGAATTTTATGGATTGAATGAAAAGGGAAGAAAACCCTCCAAATCCGTCCACGATGGTGTGAATTAAAAAAAATTATAAATTCTTTTAAGGTCGAGAAATTTTAAATGAACCAATAAAGATTCCGGGCATAGATGGTTCATGACCTATAAAACAAAAAAAAAACATGCTTATTAATTAATTATTAGCATGATTCTCTTCCAATAATTATGTTTGATTCATATTTGGAGACATATTTCAGATTCATTTAATTAATTAAAATAGTATTGCAAATGGGACATTAAAATACATCTCCAAACATTTATCTAACATGATTACTGGAATAGATTTCTACAAATTACCATTCTCTTTTAATTTAAGGCTATGAATCAATGGGAAGAGCACATAGTGTAGCCCAGCCCACTCAAAGTTTGTAATGTGCTCTTGTTTGTTGCATGATAGCCCAAACGATCTCCCCGCCTTACGATCGAGTACAGGTCGCCTGCTCCCTCCGTCTCTTTTTAAGTGTCTTACATCACTATTCATCAATAAAGTTGATGTTGTTTGTATTGTAAAAATATGTAAATTTATAAATGTGAAAAATATCACATGAGATACTGCTACATTCATCGTAACAGATATTTTTAGAATATTCAATGCTGGTTTACTATTCAATGCACATACACTAAAATAGCTCCACTTTGCACATATTTAAGCTATTTTGAAGTTACCTAAAAAAAGGCTATGAATCAATGCACCGAATTTTTATTGAACAAAACAAGCTGTGTCTTATTAAGAGTGTTGCATTTTTTTGCTTTGATTTACTTTACTTGTATTTCAAAATGTTACTTCATCAATTCATTTAACTTTCAACCTCTTTGCTCGATTCCCCAACATATATTTCCACTTCATCTAATGCCAAAAACATATGTGACAGTATCATAAAAAACAGATGAAATACTAGCAATAACTAAGATGCAAACTGAGAACTAGCAAATGTGACATTATTCTATCTGCCTTGACCTGGTGTTAAAGTAACATCATTTACAGAATGCAGATTATGTTGAGAAGATTCACTTTGTGAGAGACATAATCTTGCAGTATAAGCCGATAGTCTAGGGGGAGGGAGCTCAGAGATCTCACTGATAAGCATCGACATAACTGCACAGATGGTCGGGCTATCTTTCGCACATTCTTGTACGCACAGTGGTCCAACATGTATGCATCTCAACACCTCCATTTCAATGCTCTGATCATAGAGCGGTGGATATAGCAGTTTAACAGCTTCCTTATCATTTCCAGGTATGCAAACGTCGATAACATCATAAACAGCGAATAGGATGTTGTAACCTTAATAAGTGGAAAAGAGGAGATCCTTCAGAAACTTACATATCCTATCAGGCTCACATCATTCTCATCATTGTAAAGGCTGATTCCCTTACCGCTTACAATCTCTAATAACGGAACCCCGAAGCTGTACACATCTGACTTCTCTGAAATCTTACCCCCCGTCGCGTATTCTGGGGCCATGTAACCACTGCATAACATCATTTAAGATTTAGGACAAGAATTCATGTACTTGATAGAATTCTTGAACTTTATCACCCCCAGCTGACACAATAGCACAGCAAGTTTGAAGTATGTATTTCTGTTTCTTTACAAACCATCGAGAGAAAAAGAATCGTACACGAAATGTGCTGAACTTGTGAACAGCACATTCATTAGTCTAAAAAAAATCAAGACAGCTAATTAAATGAGTATATCAAAGGTTACAATTTCTATCTTCCTTGAAAAGTAGTTATGGTGACACCACTTAAAGAATGCAGGTTGTGCTGAGAAGGTTCAATCCGTGAGAGACATAATCGTGCAGTATAAGCGGGTAATTTAGGAGAAGGGAGCTCAGATATTTCACTGTTGAGCATCGAGAGGGCAGTAGAGACATTCGGCCTATCTTCCGCGGATTCTTGTACACAAAGTAATCCAACATGGGTGTATCTTAAGACATCCATTTTAATACTCTGATCATAAAGAGGTGGATATAGCAATTTTACAGCTTCATTATCATTCCACAATTTCCAGGTCTGAGAATGTAGATAACAACATGATTAGTCAACAGGATGTTTGACTCAACAAAGTGGAAAAAAGAAAGATCTTGAGAAACTTACATATCCTATCAGGCTCAGATCATTCTCATCCTTGTAAAACCTGATTCCCTTACCACTTACAATCTCTAATAATAGGACCCCGAAGCTGTAAACATCTGACTTCTCTGAAAATTTTCCTCCCATCGCATACTCTGGGGCCATGTAGCCACTGCATCACATCACAAGGCATTAGGACTAAAATTCATGTAGCTACAAAAGTTTAATGAATCTGAACTTACTATGTCCCTACAACTCTGTTTGTATTTGCTTGATCCTGGTTGCAACCAAATATTCTCGCCAAGCCAAAATCAGATATTTTTGGATTCAGCTCTTCATCTAGAAGAATGTTGCTTGCTTTGAGGTCCCGATGAATTATCTTCAATCTCGAATCTCTATGAAGGTAGAGGAGACCTCTACCTATCCCTTCAATGATAAACACACGCCGACTCCAATCAAGCGAATCACACTTCTGTAAATCTAATGAGAAAAAGAAGAATCATGAGTTCACGCTCTGTGCATACAGGATGGTAATAACTCGACTTGAAAAGAGCGTTTATCGCTCATGTACGTACCAAATAGATATGCATCCAAGCTTTTATTTGGCATGTATTCATAGACTAGCATATTCTCCCCTCTTTCAAAACAGCAGCCAATGACTCTTACAAGGTTACGGTGTTGTAATTTAGAAATGAGTACAATTTCATTTGTAAGCTCTTTAATCCCTTGGCTAGAAGAGTTTGAAAGCCTTTTCACTGCAATTTCCTGGCCATTCAACAGCTTTCCCTGCAAACAAGCAGAAATGGTATCACCTATCAGTAATTTGGTAGTATGGTATCCAGTCAAATGTAATTTAATCAATCAGAAAGACCTTGTATACTGGGCCAAAACCACCTTGGCCTAGCTTATTCTTCGAATGAAAATTTTCTGTCGCATTAGATAATATCTCGAAACTATACAATGGTAGTTCTTCAATTTTTGACTCATCAGTACTATCAAGAACAGTTGCTATTCTGTACAATTTTCCTGCATCAAACAATAGTGGGAATTATATTCGCAGCTTGTCCGTTACCTGATTTATGTGAATGTTCCACTGATATTAATTGTCTTGATTAGAAACTCCACTGCGTTACCTCTATGTTTAGTCAAGTACTTCCAAAGTAAGAGTGCAGACACGACAAACAGCAAAGATCCAGCACCTGCTATACTTGCAATGACTGTGACCTTGTTCCCTTTGCCTTCAGCATGATCTGCATTTCATGAAGTTAGAAATTAACATAGAGAGGTGAGATTAAAAAACCAAAGTCAAACTCGTTCACCTATCTCAGAATATGCGAGTCGGATGCTTAAATCTGCCCCTTCTGTAGAGAACTGTTGGATGTCGATTAAGCTGCCACTCCAATGCATACACCCAATGCCCCTATTATAAGAGAAAGCTGTGCAGGAACAATTTCTTAAACACTGATTCCCACATTCTTCTTCAGTAGGTGCCTTTAACTCAAGTATGTGACCAAAATCCGGAACTTTAACAGTATTAAACTTCAAGAAACCATCTGGTTTCCCCTTCTGACCAGAAGAATCATTTCTGTCACATTGCAGCATTGCTTTTCTTGAGCATCCACCGGCCCAGTTTCCTCTGTCCCACTCCACCTTTTCTCTTGGCTCAAATCCTTGCAAGCACATACAAATTGGCCTAGCATGACTATTACAAATTCCAAAAGGGCCGCATTTTCCATACACATCACATTCACTCTGTAAACTTGACCATGTGAGTTTTGAAACATCAGTTCCAAAATATGATAACCTCCCAAATAGAACCCCGAACGAACTTAACTCGAAGTATAGCAACACAGAATCATTATGGAATGTATGAGTGAAGTATACCGATCCCATGTTTTGGCTTATCAGTTCAAATCTATTCTGATATGCAGAACTCATATCAGAACCCATACCTGGTACTCCAATGAATATATCACCATTCCACGGACCACTCCGCCAGTGAGGCTGGCTTTGATTCCAAATGAAGAATTCAGGCATCCTGAGAGGGTCAATACCGAAGGAGAAATTCCCAACCGAGGCATCAGATGGACTTCTCCATGAGGTTAGTCTGATACTGTTATTTCTACTTCCACCTAGCCTCATTCCTGTCACCATTGAATCTGTAGGAATCTGGAAACTTTGCCACACACTTCTTCTGCTTGAGCTCTCTCTCAAGACCAAGTTACCATCATCCAAGAGTTGAGCAGTTGAGCTTGGAATGGCAATTCGAGCATCCGATGACCAGAGTATCTCCTTCTTCCCATTCAAAACCACAAGGTTCCCATCTTCCGATATAGTAAGAACCCCATTAGAATCATTCAAAGGCTTGCCCCGGTTAGCCACCCACACAACAGTCATTTTAGGAACATTGCACAAGATGCCCACATATCGATTGGTGGTGTTTTCAGGACTAAAAAATCCCAACTTGAAGGTTTGAGCTGAGGAAACAATAAAGCTGGGATCTTGAAGAGGCTGTGTCACTGAAATAGTGTCTATAGCACTGCAATGAGTGCAATCTTTTAGAGTGATTAAAGCAATTAACAAACACAGATGAAATAAAAATGGCAGACGTGTAAACCCCTCCATATGTAAGCCAATATGTTACATGGATCATCTGATTTCCAGGTTCAATTTCTTCCCTGTAATCATCTTTCTGCATATTTCTTACCCCAAAGTGATGAAAGATGCCACTTGTAATGGCAAAATGGTCAAAGTTCATTCGGAACACGCAGTGGAGACTCATTAAATTTGTCAATTCAAAATGAAGGTCCTGAAGGAGTACTTCAGAACAGAGAAATTTCAACTTAAAAGCAAACGAGCTGCTGTGTTCCATTCAAGAACCGTGAAAATATCTACTACTGGACCCATCCTTTTAAAAACAGAGCCAGAGAACTTTTCTCCTATGGCTGGCTGAAGAATTGACTAAATTACAAGTGGGACGTTAAAACTAGTTCTCCAAATATTCATCAAACATCATTGCTGGAAGAAAGTCATGAACAATGCACCGAATCTTAATTGAGCAAAAAGCACCATTTACCTTTCATTAAGAGCATCACATTTTCCATTTTGATCTGAGACGTATTCCGAAAATGACGGTATTATTTTAATCTATGCATTAAACTTTAAACCTCTTTGTTCAATTTCCAATGCATATTTCAACTTCCTCTAGTGCCTAAAACAAGTGTGACAGTGTAAAAAAACAGAACATACATATTCTATCTGCCTTGAACTGGTGTAAAAGTAGCATCATTTACAGAATGCGGATTCTGTTGAGAAGACTCACTTTGCGAGAGACATAATCTTGCAGTATAAGCCGGCAATCTAGGAGTAGGGAGCTCAGAGATCTCACTGCACAGATGTTTGGCCTATCTTTCGCATATTCTTGTACGCACAGTAGTCCAACATGTATGTATGTATCTCAACACCTCCATTTCAATACTTTGATCATATCATTCCACAATTTCTAGCTCTGCAAATGTCGATAACATCATAAACAGCGAATAAGATTTTGTAACCTTAATAGGTGGAAAAGATCGAGGAGATCCTTCAGGAACTTACATATCCTATCAAGCTCAGATCATTCTCATCATTGTAAAGGCTGATTCCATTACCGCTTACAATCTCTAATAGCAGAACACCGAAGCTGTACACATCTGATTTCTCGGAAATTATACCGCCCATCGCGTATTCCGGGGTCATGTAACCACTGCATAATATCATTTAAGATTTAGGACAAGAATTCATGTACCTTATAGAATAGTTTGAAGAAGGTGAACTTATTAGGTTCCCACAACCCTGTCTGCGTTGGCTTGAACCTGGTTGCATCCGAAAATTCTTGCCAAGCCAAAATCTGCTATTCTTGGATTCATCTCTTCATCTAGTAGAATGTTGCTAGATTTCAGGTCCCGATGAATTATTTTCAATCTCGAATCTCTATGCTGGTAGAGGAGGACTCTAGTACCTATTCCTTCGATGATGAATACACGTCGATTCCAATCAAGCAAATTGCACTTCTGTGAATCTCAAGAGAGTAAGAACAATCATGAGTGTACTTTCTAAACATGCAGGATGTATCAAGTGAACTGGAAATATATTTTTGTACCAAATAGATATGCATCCAAGCTTTTATTTGGCATGTATTCATAAGCTAGCATTTTCTCTTCTCTTTCGAAACAGCATCCAAGGACTCTTACAAGGTTACGATGTTGTAATTTAGAAATGAGCACAACTTCATTTGTAAGCTCCGTAATCCCTTGACTAGAAGATTTCGGTAGCCTTTTCACTGCCATTTCCTGGCCATTTAGCAGCTTTCCCTGCAGACAAACAGAAACAACAGATCAGAAATTTGCTGTTTTCGGATACACTGCAGTCGGATGTAATACTTGGTTAAAAATGAGAAGCATAATGGAATTATGGTGAATTCCTATCTTTACGGAAAAGGAATTGCAGGGATATTATGGGATATATGAGATAAGAAAAATCCCTTTATTTATGAGATTTGGATATGCTTCAAAAGCAGATAAGGAATAGGAATATTATGGAG